>WBNO01031653.1:85391-104102 GCA_013400575.1 Peucedramus taeniatus | reverse complement strand
GGCTCGGGGTGCGGTGGCCGTGCCCGCGGGAGGTGTGTGCGGGCGGCGGGGATGCGCTGCTGGCCGGGCGGCATCGGCCGCTTTGTGCCTGGCGGCTCGGCAACATCCGCCGGGAAAGGAACGCTGGGACCCGCCGCTTGGCCGGGTTATTTATTTATTTCCCACCCGCCCGTCCCTGCCCCGCACGGTAACGCGAAGCGGCTCGGCGCTGCGGGAAGGGGCCGCCGGGGCAGCGCTCCCCAGGTTGTTGTCGAAAAGAACCGCTCGGCTGAAAGTGTCTTAACCCGCCCAGGAGTTCATAGATGCCTAATTCCACTTAAGGGAAAAAAAGAAAAAGAAAAAGGATTCCTTAAGAGGAATTGAGACTCCTAAACTTTCTCGTTGCCCGCTCCTCCGCCCTTTTTCTCCCGTCTCCACGAGACAAGGTGTTGATGAACATATTTTTCCAGTGCTCAGAAAAGCAATAGCATCAGTCACTGCTGCTCTGAACTTGAGCAACCGCTGATGAGGTTTCCTACTTGGTGCAGAAATCAGCCAGAGACTCTAATGCCCCTTCCCGTCCTCCAGAGCCTTCCCTGCCTTTCACGCGTGTAGTGGTTTTTGCTTCAAGGAGCGGGATGTAGAAAGAAATTTTATTTTCAGCATGTAAAATTATACAGGAAACTCCCTTAGAGAGAGGCGTCCAAGCACATGTATGTCCAACAATATGCCAAAATCTATTTTTTCTCTAATACTGTTTAGAATCTGTACTTCTGATTTCTATTCTAGGCATACAAAGGTATTTCATCCCACTACATTTTTATCACATGAAATCCAAAATAGTTTCATTTCTTGGCTTGTTTTCTCAAGAGTTATCAAGTTATTTTTAATATCTAGCTTAATTTCTTCTGGGGTGAACAAGGGGGCTTCTTTATTTGAGCAGCAAGTTTTGTCAGCAGGTTCTAACTTTGATATTAACACTACTGATTTAGTTGATAAGGAGTATAAAAAGTTAAAATAATTTAAAAAAAACCCAAACGGTTGAAGAATACCAGACCACTCAAGGAAGTTCTGATTTCCAGTTTTTGTAATACTTTGCTACTTTTGATCATTCAGAGAATTTCTCTGAAGGCTATGAAGGTTGCTGTGTGTTGGGAGGGTGTGAGCATTACCCTTCAGCCTCTGCTGCCCCTCGGAATGCACCCCCTGGGGACAGGTTTGAGCAAAAAGCTGAGCTCCCATCCCTGTTTTCAGGGCGGTGAGATTGTAAATTAAACTTCTTTGGAAATTAGTTATGGCAAACAGTTATTCTCGCAAACATATCTGTTCAAATAATGTTTTGTTTTAACTGCAGTTGAAATGTGGGCTCTCAGGCTGGTGTAAACTAATAGCTGACATGGTAAGGATTCTTCTTTAATCCTGCTGCTTTTCAAATGTGTGCGGAGCAGAGTCCCTATTCCGGACAGCAGTGTAGGATTCAGCAACCCAAAAATAGACTGCTTTGTCTATGTCAATGATAAAAATGATTCTACACAGGTTCCAGTGCAAGAAAGCACTGGTAGGTTTATACAAGGAGTTCATGCAGCAAGACATTAATTCTTTTTAATTTAGCCAGGAGTAGCCTGAATTGTAGCAATCTCTGCTGAACTGAAACCACTCTGAGAGTAGTTTCTTGACCTCAGACACTGCCTGCTGTGTTACTTGTTTTTATTCCAATTTTAACCCTTAAATGTTTTCCCTAAGTCTGTGCTGTATTACTTGAAGAAGCACAGACCTTATGGTGCCTCTATTTCTAGAAATCTGTTTCTCAATTTCTAGTCTCTTGATGCTTTGTACAATTTGGTGTAAAACAGCCAGTGAAGACAATTTACATGTCAGTTTTTACTGCAGTCCATTAGTGTTGCTTACTTGCAACAAAAGCTGTAACAAGACTGTCTGGAACCAGCTGTCAAGCTGCATCTTTATTTCTTAATAAGACTTTACTCAGAAAGGCTTGGAAAAGTGATTGCAGGAGAGCTCCTGTTGCACAGTGCTGCTCACAGGGAGAAATCAGTGCAGCCCTGTGGCAAAGTGTGTTTGCAGAAATCCCTCTGTGCTCCTTCCTTGGCCACAGGGTTATGTTTCAGGCAATCACAGAGAAGAGCACTGTTGAGCTCTGAAACACTGGCTCCTGTGTGCTGGAGATGCAAAAGTTTTTGTGTTAAAACATCAGCGCTGAAATATTTTCATTGCACCACGCTTGCTGCTTGCAGATTGCTTATTGTGACACGCAGAAAGTCAGTGGAAACGACATTTGTGATTGTGGGAGAGGCAGGCACTCTCTTGGCAGCAAATGCAAATGATGTTCTCACCTAGCATGTTTTATCTATCAGCTGTTTGCATGGAGAGTGACTCTGCAGCCTTTGAGTTTGTTCCCCAGAGTAGCTGTGCTGGCTTGGCCGGAGCCGCGCTGAGGCGTGGGGGCCCAGGTTGTGATGGTGGCTGTCAGACAGGGTTGGAAGTGGGCCCCATGGTTTGTTGCTGTCTGTGTGCCCTCCCAAAGCAGGAGGGATGGCCTGGGGGGCTCTAGCAGCGTGGGTGGCTTCCCAGAGCAGCTGGGCTAGGAGGTGGCAGCTCAGCTGGCTGTGGAGCACTGAGCCACGGGGCTCTCCTCCACCTCAGTGTCCCTCAAGTGCTGGTCACAAATGATTCAAGCAGTAATTGCTGGCTGGTCTAACTCTGCAAGGACTCGCTGCCATGTACTGCTGCCATTCCTGTTCATTTGGGCTCAGCCTAAGTGGTCTGAGCGACAGCCATCAATAGACCTTTCCTTCTGGGTCACCTGTGGTGCCCAAACAAGAAACTTTGGCCATTCAACCATCCTGACATTCTTGTTAGAAGTACTGACAGACTCGGCATGCTTGGGGAAGGAGAGGCCATAAGCACAGCTCTCTGTGTCTGCCTCTGCCCAGTTTTGTGTCTCTTGCCTCTTTACTGGTGCTACTTCTGTCTCTTGGCACCATAGTACCTAAAACTGCTGCATAAACCTGTGCTGTGGAAAAACCTCCTCCAGATCTCTTGGGAGTGTTGTGCCCTTTTTGTGAGGACTGTATGAAAAAGCTGCTCCTTAGAGGAGAGGGGGAAAAGCAGAGGGTGATGAACCCAGAGCTGACTGTGCAGTAGGCAGTGCTTGGGTTACCTGTCTGGAGCACATCATGCAGGTACCATCAGTGTGCACCACTTAGATGAGAATTACCTACTCATGGAGATATCTTTAGCCTCCAGCTTTGAGGTAAATACTGAATGACAAAGGAAACTGTGTGTAGTGGGAGGTGTGGGTGTTTGGAATTAGTTAAAAATAAGCAAACATTGCGGTAGAGGTGCAGAGCAGCAGAGTTGTGCTCTCATCATGTATTTTTTCCTGGAAAATACTCATCCCTGAAGACAGCCAAGGTTTGCAGTCTGAGTTCTCCGTAGCACTCGGGTTAGAGGCTGCACAATGCCAGTCTCTTTGGCAAAAAAACCCAAACAAACAAACCAAAAAAAAAAACAAACCTGTACATTTATTTGGTCAGACTTTTCTTTCTTTTCATAGGTGAAGGTAATAATTAAGCTGTGGAAATACACCACAGGGTTGGATGTGTCATTGCTTTGCTCTTTGATATACAGTGGGGTTACTGCAACTTTGATTGTAGAGTGCATTTTCAGTTAAAGCAAGGAGAAGTAAAGCAGTTGTGACTTTTATCATCAGCACTGGATGCTGTAAATTGCACGGAAGGGGCACAGTGGAATGTCCAGTATATTTATCTGAGCCAGGGGTGGTTTGTGTGAAATGTATTTCTGTCATGGATCTAAACTAACAGTATTTCTCAGGGTCTTCTTTAGGTTGGTGGCGTATTCTGGAGAGTCATCATTTATGGGCAAGTTTTTAGCTTTTTCCCTCTCTGCTGATTACTTAAGCATAAGTGACTTCATCTTTTCATGGGGAAGTGTTTAGTTTATCTGTTGAATTAGCACTATTGCACTGTGTAATCAAAAGCAGTATCTTTCCATTTGTGTAGAGCTGCCAGTCTGGATTACAAATTAATTGACATGCTGTTTAAGTGAATTCCCTTGTCATGGGGAGTAAGCATGGTTGCAGTAAGGGCGTTTTTGTTTTCATTTATGATGTTAATTTTTTATAGTTTTTGAGGGACCAGTTGCAAACAGGTTGGAAAGAGAAGAATAATTTTGATCCCTCTTAATTTGAACAGCAGCAGGGCTCTCTCCAGCACAAAATAGAACTTGACCAAACAGATTAGCTGCAGGTTTGTGTCTCATGTGTGTTAATGTAGCTCTAGAGAATAAATGACACTTTAACCCTCAAGGAATACATGCTTGCAAGCACAGCCTGACACTACAAGTAGCTTTAGGATTAATAGAACTGCTTCTAGATTTTTTCCTTAAGGTGAGTTTGATTTTAAAAATACGGATTATACTGGTGACAAGGAGACTAAAAACATACAGTTGTGGTTTTATCCCAGATATCTATTTTTGTAGGGAAAGAGCAAGTATGTTTTTAAAGCTGCAGTATTTGTAATTAATGGAAGCATACTATAAGGAGACAAAGACAAAGAAATGCTAAACAAAAATAGGCTTGTCATTTAAGTGCCGCTCCTCTGAGAATGAATTCTGTACCTGTGGCTCTGTGTTAGTGTGCTGAATTTCTTGTTTACACAGAAAAGGGAACTTTGAGAAGTATGGGATTTTAAAAAAAATTTCTAGAGTAGTGTCACTTGTGTGTGAAGAATTTTACCTGTCCAGTGCTCGGACACAGGGCCAGATGTGAAGCTGCAGGGCAGCTTTTTCAAATGAACTGACTGATCTGGGTGGTAGCATCTGCTTACAGCATGAACCACAGTGCAGGCACAAAGGACAGCGAAGGATAGCTGTGGGTCTTCAGGATGGCCCCACTTCCAGCTCAATTCCTCTCTGTTTTCTTTATTTTGAAGACTAGTCAAAGGAGAAACTATTACTGCAAATCTTAACTGCTGAGTTTCATTGATGGATTGATTAACTGTCAAAAGATTGACTTCAGCAACGCCTGGTGCTGTGTGTGACCGCTTCTGTTTAAACAGCTGGGTTTGTTAAACAACAGCCCAGGAAGGAACATGCTCTTCTGCAGATACATATTTATGAGAGAGACAAGAGAGGGCAAGGCTGCAAAAAGGCAGAAGCTGAGTAAACTTTCTCACTTAGCCAGCTGATGCTCATTGTGTCCTGCTCTCAGCTGCACAGCCCCGATGACAGTTCATAGCGGGGCTGTCCAAGCCGTGCGTTCAGGCAAGACACAGCCTGTGCCATGACTCCATCCACTCCCTCTCAAGATGTTTGTGGTTTCATTTCTATTTGGGCACCTATAAACAGCTGGAACCTGATCTGTTCTCCATTTGTCAGGAAGTTAGGCAGCTAGGAGTTCCTTCATGCATGGCAATGATGTCATTTCCAAACAGTTGATTTTAAATTTCTTCTTAGTTTGGGAGCTAAGGAACATGTCTTATCTTTGCTTTACTACAGAATAGCTGACTCAGTATGTAGAGCCTCATCCAAGTCCTCTGAAGCTGATGGAAAAGCACTTTACTTCTGCTTGTATTTGGCTTTGTTTAGCTATCAAAACAAGGAAATCTTGCATTAGAGTGAGTGCAGGCCTGAGCACTGGCCAGTGCTGCGCTCAGGGCTGACATGCGTGATTGATGAGTGCACATACAGCTCTTAATGAGCTCTTGTTGACTATATATTCAATACTACTGAATTAAAAGAAAGTAAGTTAAGAGCTGAGACATAATCAGCTTTCAAATGCTTCCTGAAATCAGCTGTAGATTGGGAGTTGCTGCTAACCTTTGAAAGTGTGTGTAGGTATGGATAAACATACACAGAGCTGTGATTTGTGTGTCACAAGTTTTTGTTTGATTGGTCTTGAACTGGCTCTGTTCAACATTTGATGATTTTAATGTAGCTGTTTTAGCTGCTGTATTAGTGTGACATCAGAAACAATGTGATAAAAGACAGCAGTGAGCTCTGAGCACTCACCATTTGAGTCAGTCTGCATGGAAGATGCCTGTTCACACCACTGTGTGCTGTGAATTAAAGCCTGAGGGAATTTCAGTTTGTAGAACAGAAAAGGAGAAAAATAAAAATGGTAGTGTCCCGTGCAGGGGCTGTGTGTTAGCAAGTGCTAATCTAACACAGATTTTCTACTGTGAGAAAATTGAGAGCAGCTCCTGCTTAGTGTAAGGGTGTTTTTGCTAACTCAGCTTCTCTGTTCCTTTAAAACACATGAGAAGAGGGAGAACTCTGTAACAGCAGCATGTACTGTGGCTGAGAAGTTGCAACAGTACCAGCTATTTGAAACTGGGAAATGATACTTTGTATATTTCTTTCTCTAGAGACCACCTGAAAACTTTTTCCCTTTCTTAGGTCTGTTCCCTGGCTTGGGACAGTGTTGGCAGCTTTGATACCAGTAGCTATTGCTCAGTAACTTCTGCAAGGTTTACAGATAACGTGGAAGAGCACAGGAAGGATTGTCCATAGACAGCCCATGCACTGAGTGATCCTGGTAACCATAAATGCCAATTGCAGCTATGATCTGCAACAGCTTAAAGACCGAAGTACTTTTTTTTTTCCTGCAGGTTAAACCAGTATAAAGAGCAGGTGGTGGCAGAGGTGATACCTGTCTACCTCTGTTAGTTCTGCAATAACTTTATACCATCAAAATAAAGATTTTTACAAATCTGTTAGTAGCTGGCCAAGAAGAATCCCATAAATTTTTGGAAATTACAAAAGTAATGTTTGTGTTGCTGTCTGTATTTTGCAGTAGGACATGTGTGCATAGAAGTGCAGTGATTAAAGGGAGGTTTGTCATACAGAGGAAAACAAATCAAACTGAGGTCTGTACAGTCTGCTTCTTCAAATTCTGGCCTTTAAAGGCATTGGTTCTTAGAAAACCACCTCTCTCACACAAGAGTTGTATTGGTAGAGAAAATCAGTATGTAGTAGGTGTTTGGCAATCCATGACTGCTCTTAACTTGCTATCTTTTAATTCTAATTTTATCATTTTTTTAAACTTGTACCACTTTCTGATTTTTCGCGAGCTTTTCAAACATATTTTGTCTCCCATCCAAGGATAGTTTTTAGCATCAATCCAACCATACTACTGAACTGCAGAGAATCCAATCTTATTATGTGATCATGGCTGTGGTTAGTGGGACTTTGAAACCAGTCTGCCTCTCAGGGAAGCAGTGAAGTGTGGGATGAGTGGAGGAATGCAGCAGTGCTCTGTGCAGAGCAGAAGATGACTGCATTGTATAAAGATCAGACTAAAAAAACTTCAGGACTCCCAAGTATGAAGTAGTATTGTTTTATGCCCCAGTCATCTTTCCCCCTCTTGCAGTGTAATGCACATTTATTTCCTGAGAAAAGAAGATGATCATGCTTGCTATTTCAGCACATTGTTGTGTTTCTAAAGGATCCTAGGGGGAAAATAAACAGCTGTTGGATGGCCCTGTCTTTTCTCTCTGTATGCCAAAAGTTTTATTTGACCAGAAACTCTTCTGTTGGCTTACTACTTCATTTGAGCATACGTATGTCATAAACTCTCACTGGATGTGTATATACATATATATATAAACATATAGTTTGTGTTTTTCTCATTGTGTACTTAAAATTTTTGTTTGCTGCTGGATTACAGTGACCAAGCATATGTCTGTAGGTAAAACTTATAATCATGGTTACATTGTATATGATGGGTTTTTCCCATCTCCAGCTGTTTGACATCTTTTCAGAATATGTGGATTTTCAAATATTTTGTTTGACACAGAATCCTAAGTTTAGGCAAAAACTCCCATTCATAGTGGAAAAATCCAAATTCCTTTTTGAAGTCTAATATTGCCTTTGTCAGTGATAAGATTGTGTTGTGCTAAAAGTCTGGATTTTGAAAGTGGTCTGATATTTTAGCTCTCTTAATGGTTCTTGGGATTTTGAGCATACAGTTGGAGTCCATATAAAGAGGGAAGTTGCTGTTGGCATCCCTGGTGATTCTCTAGTTATCTGCAGAGCTTCAGCTTGTCGTGAAAGCATGTGGAAGAATTGGGTTTGTGCTCTGTGAGTTCGACAAGAGAAATCCATGCTGAAAACACATTTTCATTTGTGTTGAGCTTTAGTGCATTTCTCCAGTGATAGAGAGGCATGCTTCTATGAGGTGTCAAGGCATGCTAAATCAAGTCTGCTTTGCTTGGAGTTTGTTTGGAGTTTTTTCCTTCCTTTTTTTTTTCTTTTTCTGTTTGTTTTTGTGGGAAACTATATCCTGTTGGTTTCCCACATTACCAGAGATTCAGGAGACATAGTAGATAATTACACAGCTTTATCAATGAGCTTGGATGTATCCATGTGCTTCTTTCAGGTATCTGTCTAGCCTATGCTTTAGTACTACCAGACCTTTCTTTTCCATTTTGTGTGGGTTTTTTTTTTTTTCCTTAAATCCACAGAAGTATTCCTAGTATCCTTCCAGTTTCCAAGCTTTTTCTCTGATATCTGACAACTCATTAATTACCTTGCTGTTGATTTATTTTGCATATTGTAATAACTGACTTTGTGTATCAATCTTTCCATTAAATGAGCAATCATTCCTGTGTTTAGCATCTCAGGGTGGGATGTAATCTGCAAACAGGAAAGTAGGCTGTTTTATGTAGACACTAGAATATGGATAAAAATGTATTACAAGTAGCAAACATCATTTGTTTACTATTATAAGCCAGCCCCTAGTTTTAAAGATAGAAGTGGATTTTAATGTCATAAGGTGGTACCATGAACAGATGTCCTTTGGTCTTCCAGCTCACTTCTGCTCCAGAGAAGTCTGTAGTACTTGAATCCAAGGACTGAATGTCAGCTTCTGTGTGGCTGTGAGCAATATCCTCAGTTTTGGCTGCTCTGAAGCTACTACACCAGTACCCACAACCCCTGGTAGAAATTATGTAGTAATCTCTGAGAGTGTTCATTCAAGATAAATAAGAACCATGTGGGTGTGTGAGGAATGGCTGTAGTTCTTTGCATGCTTCTTTGCCAGGATACAAGGAGAAAGGTCACTGCTGCTTAAAGCAGTCCTGCCATGGCAATTCCTGCCTTAGACCTTGCCAGGCAATTCACTGAAGGCAAAGCCTCTGGTTTATTGATCTTCTCTCTTGAAATAAATGTTTATGATGCAGTCAGGTCCCTGAAGGTAGCAGAAAAAAAATGCTAGAAGAGTGAGTTGTTTTGATAAACTTTCACTGGATTTCCTAATGCGCTGCATGTGCTCCATGTGCAGTGTTGTCTTTCACAACTTGTGTGCTAGAGGGTTTCTAATTTGCATGTAAAAACGAATGAATTCTGTTAGTCACTGGATATACTTTTCTTGGCTAAACTCATGCCCTCTCAGGCTTGTTTTCAAAACAGAACAGCTGTTTTGTGGGTGTAACTATCGGAAATCTGTCTGACACAATTTCGTCCTGGTAACCGAACACATACCTGGCATGGAGCTCTTGGGAGATTTTTTTTTCATGCCTTCCTGTTGAACTTCAGCATAGGGTTTGCATTTCCTTTTTACACAAACTGACTTGTGGAAATAAATGCCAAGCTCAGCAGTCCCCTGGGTGAGTGCCAAGGTGCCTCTGGCAGGCTGTGTGCAGGGGAGCCGTACCCTCCATGGCATCTCAGCACCCTGCGAGTGGGAAGCAGGGGGACCACCTGCTGTGTTCTTGGTCTCATGCAAGTTTGCACTTTGAGGATGCTGCTCCTGTTGGAAGACACTCCCAAGGTTGTGTTTGTCCCTGTGTTGGGTGGATAGTCATGGTTGAAGTGCAGAGCTGAAGCCTGTGTGTAAGATCACACAGCAGCGCTCCTTAGCGTGGACAGCCCGATGGAGGGCAGGGGTTTGTGGAGGGGATGGTGAAGCAGGAACGGTGTCTAGCTGCAGCTGGAATTCCTTGTGGGCATTTTGCAGTGCTCTCACTGGGGAGTACCAGGCTGCAGTGACAGCTCGGGGTCTGAGTAATTGCAGACATCCTTCCACTGCTGTGCCTGGGTGTTCACTGCACAGCTGGAGACAGGGATGCTGCTGGGCACTCACTCAGCCTCTCTGTGCAGGGGGGCTCTGGTGCAGCCCTGAACCTCTGCACCCACAGGGCATCCTGGGGCCAAACCTGCTCTGTGCCCAGGGGCACTGTGGGTGGCAGCAGCTGAAATAGCTGAGCACATCCTGAAATGGAAATGACACTTGGATAAACTTACTGCCTTGGGAGTCTTGTGCTTCACATTGACACTCCTGTGAGATCAGGAAAGTCACTGTAGCCATGTTGCTACAAATGCACAAATGGGGTAAGTGTTCCAAGAAGTTGTACCTAAATGTAGTGAACAAGGAATAGATTTTTCAAAGTGAATGACGTTGAGAAGGTTGAAAAGAAATTAGCAGAAGTATTTAGTGGTCAGAAGCATTCTCTTCACTCACTTCCACTGGAAGAAACAAAGATCTCCCATGTCACGGTTAGTGGAAATCTGCCAGTGAAACTGTGCAAGTTGTCACATCTAAATATAGTCACAGCAACCTACAGGAACTAGGTTAATATTTTTATTAGCTGGAGGAGAATGGTTCTGCTTTTCTCATTTGGTTAATAATACCCTCTATAATGTGCCGAGGTAACTACCATTTACTGCAGTTTGCATTGTCTCTATTTATACTATATATAGAATAAAAGCATGTTTCTCTGCTCTTTGGTCAGACACAGCTTAAAAAAAAACAAATACCAAACCACCACAAAAACCAAGCAAACCAAAACAAAAGAGGTCCCAGTGAAGACTGAGTAATCTAGAAACTCTAATTCTAAGGGGACTTCAAATGCTGTAATTGCAGTTCTGCTTCACTTAAAAAATTATTTAAGTACCACCTGCACTTAAAAGTCAGTGGTGCAACAGACATAAAATAAAGCCTCTTAAACTTCCTCAAGTCTAATTAAAAAAAAAAAAGACAGTGGGTAAGCATGTTAAAAAGAAAACATTTCCAATGTAAATAGTACCTTTAAAATAGCTTTCTTTTGTTCTATGGTTGTTTGCAAACCCCAGTCTAGCAGCCCATTTAGATTGCTTCATTGTCTGTTGGTGCAGTACAGGCCCTCTTACCATTTCATATCAGTATAAACTGTATTATTTGCCTGCTCAGCTTTCTTCCTTTTGTATAGTTCAGGTTGAAATCCCTTATGATTTGGCACATTATTCTCTTTCCTCCTGTTCCACAAAAGTCAAGTAACATACCAGACTCCATAGTGAATCTTGAAATACATGAATAATGTGTATTCCATTAAAAGAGAGTAACAATATCCCATAAAGAACATTAGATTATTTTTTGCTTGCCAAACTGTACTTGTATGTTAGTTTATACTTTCTTTGACTTAGTAACTGTGGAAGGAATCTGATGCAGCCCACATTTTGTCATTTACATCATGTTGTCAAGTACAGATTTTTGAGATCTTTGCTGTTAGCATTTCTTAGCAACGTGTAGGTGTGAAATATGCCTACTTCAAACCAAATTCCATGGTTATAGTCAGTGATCTGGTCACCTAGGAAACTTTTAATAATGGATCCAGTTGGCTTGATGATGCAGTTTTGGTATGATCAGATTTTTCCAGTTCCCTGTAATTTGAAAATGTATTGCTTGAACAAAAAGTAGTCTTAATTTCCTTCATAGAGGAAAACCCTCCTCTGCCTTCAGTTCTGTTTTAGTCACAGTCTAAGATAGAAGGGTCTTTATTCATTTTGTGGTGATTTTGTTAGAATTACTTGCAATTGCATGATATTTGTAATAAACTGTTTGGAAGGTATTGAGCCATTATGGCTCTGTTTCTGTCTCTTTGTGAGCTCATGTGAACTCATTGCACTGTGAGGTCCTCCTGTCCTTTTGAGATGTATTTGGGGGATTTTCTTCTGATTCTTTGCTACAAAAGTCTGCTAGCACTTAAGGGGGGAAGAAGGGGGAGCATTTGCTCTTCCAAATCTGTCTTTCCAAAATTTTTGGATGTTCAAGTTGAGTTGATGGAAGAGTTTACAATATTTCCAGTTTCTTCTTTGTGGCATATTGTATTGCAGGAGTGTCAGTCTGGTTCAGTAGAGCCAGCAGTTAAAATTGTCTCTAGGAGCTTTGAGGAAAAGGATTGTGTCTTGCCCTCCTGTTCACAGACTTGCCTCCCAGACACCCTCACCCTAGGAAAAAAAAAACCAAACAAGCAACAGCAGGATGTGAGAGAAATCCACAAAATTGTGTGTAGTGGGAAGGGCAGGTAGAGATATCATCTGTACTGAGGAACTTGGGCAGTGTCAGGTAAAATTGCAGGAGCCCTGCCCAGGGCACAGGTAGGTTCTGGTGGTGTAGGTAGCACAGGCAGGGTGCTGTCACTGCTTGAAGGTTTCACTGTTCAAGGAGTGTCTGGGGAAGAGCAAGGTCACAAAGCAGATCAAGTGTTCTGCAGTTTGCAGAAATACCACCTGAGTCAGGAACACTCTTAAACTGAGACCAGTAGCAAAAGCAGAATAAATATCACATGTGCTTGTCTCATCCCTGCTCTACCCCATGTGCACCAGTGGAGCTTCTGGAGGATGGAGCAGCCAGACCACTGTCAGACCTGACAGGATGTTCTGGAGGTGACCTGGTGACTAGGGCTGGAAAGTAAAAACTATTCCACTGAATTTCGGTGGAAACAGTATGAGTGCCAGCTGAGACTAGTCTGCAGAGTTTTGTCTGCTGTGGGTACTTCAGACAGACTTGAATTTCATTAGAACAGGGGGTTTTATGTTTCTCCACAAACTATGTCTGTATTCTGTCAGGTATTTCTGCCTGACTGAGTCAATACACTTGAAGTATTGGCTGCAGAGCATCACATGAATAAGTTGCAAGGTGCATTTCTTCTACAACGTGGGAACTGGGTCATCATCTTTTGTGTTAACTTTTGCTGGTGTCACATAAAACAAAATGGGAAGTGGTGAGTGGTTTGAATACACTCAGGATGATGTCCTGGGTGTCTGAGGGCTGCTAAGCCTGTGGTGGTGACGAGGCTGAAGAGTTAATAAGATTGTTTTCCATAGCAGACCCTTCTTGCACATGTTCCTGGATTGAGGAAGGTAAATCCAGAAGATGTTTTTTTGGCAAGTAATGCAGTAACAGGCACTCTGTCTGGAATACTCATCATAGGTGATTATTTTTATTTTATTGTAAGGACTGATCTCATGGGCTCTGTTTAGAAGACAGCTATTGCTTGAACTTGGCCTGAATCAGGGAAGCTGAAGTGTACTCTGACATCCAGGCTGGTCTGATTAAATACTTGATTTTAGATAGGGATAAAGCCTTCTCATAGCTTCAAATTATTTAGTTTCATTATGCAGCATATTGCATAGGGTTCTAAATGTTGTTCAGTAGTTTAATTGGGAAGCTATTTAGTGAAAATTCATGACCCTGTTTGAACTGTGTTAAAAGCCCTGGAATGTGAAGAGGAAGTGGGGTGCATGGTCATTTGCATGTGTGCAGTAAGAGGGCAAAATTAGGAGGGCTGTAATGTATGTATGCTCTGAATAAAGAAACCAACCAAGCAAACTCCTTCCTCTTTTGTCTTTGGCCAAGGACTTAAAAGTACTAAATGCTATTTGTTGGGGGATTGGATTCATTGGTTGGGTTTTCTTGACTTATTTTCATGAAGAGTATGCACTGTTGGCTTTCAGGGGAGCTGCTGGGGTTGGGTGAAGTTCTCTGACCACCACTCAGTCCTGTGGTAAGAGGTAACATGATTAGCTCAGACTGAAAAGCAGTAAGTTATTTTTGTTTTGAAGATCTCTTCCTGTCCAGTAGTCACACTAGCTTTATTTTTGTGTCTTGAACTAGTTGTTACAGAGTAGGTAGACTTATTTGCTTTGTCTTCCAGAGGATAAATTTAAATACAGCACCTTGCCCATAGCAGTTGTTGTTTGGTAATGTCTCACACCTATACTGTGGCAGCATATTTGCCTCCTCTCTTTGAATGAGATGCAGAAAGTCATAAAGCCCCCTGAGCTAGTGCTGCTGTTCATTGCATTTTATGTCACAAACTGTGCCCTGAAAGCATATTAATACATGTTCTTTCCTTTTTTTTCTCAGATAAACTTCTAGTCTTTACTGTGGCAACTAAAGAAACCGATGGCTTTCACCGTTTCATGCGAACTGCAAAGCATTTCAATTACACAGTAAAGGTATTGTGTGCTTTGTACCAAATATTTGTGCTGTCCATGCTGGAAAACAGAACCAGGTGGCTGAGTTTGCCTTGCTTCATTGTGTGCTGGGACAGAGGGAACAGCAGCAGAGCTGGGGGGCAGGAAGGGCACTTGCTCCTCTCCCTGTTGCTTACCTGCTGATGCCCCTCTGAACCATCATGGGAGGGAGGTGCTTCCACTGCCTTAGGAGCTGCTTTAGGGGTTTGTAGCTGGCATGGTCAGCATCCTCCTCACTCACAGATTCTGGCACATTTTATCACAGAGCCTCGTTTTTCATTGTGGCTGATTTTGTCTGAACACTTCTGGGAGCTGTACTGCACTCAAGGGCTTTGGATCTCTTTCCTTAAGCAAGGCTGGAACACTGCTGCTAGGAAGGAGGGAGGGCCACTACTGAAAATTTCTGTGTTTCCCAGGAGCCTGTAATTTCTGAGAGGACAATGTGTTTCTGTCATTCTTTCCAGCCTTGTCTGCCTTGCTCCATGCCTCTATATGTCACGTACTTAGGCTGACCTCTGCATGACCTTGGGAAAAAGGGAGGGCAGTAACCTTCTAAACTTTCCCCACAAATTGGTTTTGCCAAGAGAAAATCCAGGAATTCAGATGCTGTTATGAAATTTTTCTGCTTACTTACCACAGTGCCTGCACTATAAATAGGAAATTATTTGGGTCTTTGACTTCTACCACTAAATTTAGAGGGCTAAGAGAACGTTTCCTAATATGATAAAGTTGTACTAGAGCACCTGAGCAGACTGAGCTCTGGATACATCTTTTAGCTTTGCAGATTTGTCCAAAACATCATGCAATGTAGTTCTTCCAGGCTTTATGTGTTCCAAAAACATTATGTTCAAAACATGTAAAGAGCTTATTTTAATTTTTTTTTTTCCTTTTTTGACATGTAATCTGCTATGGTGCTTGGCTGGGGAGGAGTTTTATGTTTAGTTGAGTTTTAGCAGTAAGCTGTGTACTGGGAAACCCATCCTTCCCTTTTTGGACAAAACACTTGCAATTTGAATTAGTTATACCTTGATCCACCATGGTCTTTTGTGCCTCCTGAAGGGATATTATTGAGTTTTAAAGGTCTCATTCAGAATGTTTTTCTAATACAAATTTGAAACGATTCTTAGCTTTTTTTTCTGTAGGAAACACATTTGAGTAAATGGCAGTAGCAGGCAATTGCTTGATTCTTACTTGGTTAAGAAATGTCTCATGTTTTTGCAGTGATGTCATTGTGCTGAATGTTGCTTCAGACATGGAAAACCTACGATGCTGGAAGTGCTGGCTTGCTATGCTTTAATGTGTTGCTTCTGCTTTAGCATCTGTTTTCAATAAGGGTCTGCTTTAAAAAAGCCTCATGGGTTTGGGTACTAGCAAAAAGTGGTGGTTTTTTTTCTTCTTATTCCAGGTTCTTGGAAAAGGTGAAGAATGGAAAGGTGGTGAGCTGCCCAACTCTATTGGCGGAGGGCAGAAAGTTCGACTGCTGAAAGAAGGCATTGAGAGCTATGCTGATCAAGAGGACTTGGTTGTACTGTTTGTTGAATGGTGAGCACATCTGGCTTCTTGTCTTTGTTTTAATTTGGGTGGACATGCAGAAGTAGCTGCTGTGACATGCTGAAATTTACATTATGCTTTTGTTCTTCGCTGTTTTATTTGAGAGAGTTGGCGTCTTTTCTTCATTCATAAAAATAGTAGATTGCTTTTGGAGCAATCATTACTTTTTAACAGATTTACAGATGTAAGAGTTGTTCATAGTTCTGCTCCCTCGAGGGGGTAAAAAAATGTTGCTGGGAGCTGACAGGCTTTTAGGCAAGCATTTGTCCTCTCCCTGTTCAGCTGCAGTGAGAGCAGGATGTGGCTGCAGGCTGGGAGTGTGGATGGGAGGGGGAGCAAAAGCAGCTCCAGAAATAAAGTGTCCAGTAGGGACCAGAGGCATAATCTCGTTCCATGAAGTAACAGTGATATGGAGGAAGCTGGAAAATGGCTCCCTGAGAAAAGCATTTAACAGGAGAACATCTACGTGTTAGGGAGCTGAAACAGGAGTCTTGGTGTCACATGTAGCCTGGTGCCTGTGCTCTCTGTTTGATGGCAGCATGGAGAGACAGTGCTGCTGCAGGTGCCAGATCACAGCTCATAGCACAGCTATGCTTGAACATCCTCCCTGCAGGCCAGAAAGGCTTCTCCTCTCACAGAAAGCATACAGCTCAAATGTGTTCAAATCACACTTTCTCTATTGCTTCCCTCTGCTTTTTCCCTTCCTCCTCTTTTCCTCCTGTGACAGCAGCATGATCAGAGTAGCTCAGAATCCAGCTTGCAGCAGACCCCAGGCTCTTCCATGCTATTGTTAACCAGAGCAGGGTCACAGCTCTGAAATAATCACTGCAAGGAAGGTGTGGGACCAGGTCTGGAATCAGGGACAGGAAGCTCCAGTGGCTGACAGGCAGCCTTGGAGAGGGGTATGAGTGTGAGCTTGGAGAGAGTCATGCATGAGTTCACCCCTGCTGCTGTTACCACCTCATGCTGGAATGTCTGCTCCAGAATTCTCTTTCAGCTTTTAACCTGCTTTATTTATTTAAAACTCGACAGTTGAAGAAACTTAGGGGCACTTTATCAAGGCAGGAGCTTGGCAGGATTTGCACAGAAGACATCATCACAAGGCAAAGTGGCTGGACACTGGCAATTTATGGAAAGTTAATTTGTTTTGTATAAGTTAACACTTTGGGAAAGTTGGAGTAGCCTATTAAACTGGTAGCAAATTCAAATATGTTACTTAATTTTCTGTTCCAATTTTACCTCTTGTGATGAGTAAAAGAAATACCTAGAAAGCAAAAAATCTTATTTATAAATTGAATAAGCATTATAAGGGATGCTTATTATGCTGAATACTTTTTATGCATGCTTAGGTCTGTAAAAGTTATCCAGTTTGGAGATATACATCCAGTTTTTGAATTTCTTTTTTTATTGATTGGTTCAATTTTGCATTTGCTAAATGGAAAAAGGATCTTTCTAAAAGTAGATACATTATGTGTTTGTTCATAGTGTTGTCCTGCTAATCATACAAGAACTGAAACTATTAAAGGTTAGTTTCAAAGATTTTGTTCTGTGCTAAAGCTCAGATAAATCAAACATTTCCCAAATGTTTTCTACTTACACTGAGTAACTTTGTTTCTGAATTTATTATCCTAATTCATAACTTTTTCCTTCCTTTGTGGTAAAATATGTAAATTTATTATCATATTGGTACAGAGGTCTAGCTCAAATTTTTCTCCATCATAATTTACTCTCTGGAGGGGCAGGCTGTCTGCTGGCATGGGTGAGAGAGTACAGAGGACCATGTGTGTCAAAGTGCAGAAGCCATAATCTTTCTTCCCATGAAAAATCACAGGATTTAGGGCCTCCCAAGTTCCTGAAGTCTGAAATCCCAAGTACATATTTCTTTAAAGCTGGTGGAACTGATTCCAAACAGGAGAGAAAAAAGCAGTTTGCTGATTCTAGCATTATATTTTAATTCTAATGAGCTTTTTCATTTCCAGAAATCCTGTTTGCAATTTAAATGCTGATCAATGTAGCAGTAAATTTGGAAAAGACAAATGTCATGAACTTCCTTTCTTCTTCAAGTGTTTTTTATTATATTCATTGTGAAGCATTTGGAATATTAATCTTGGGGGTGGGGAAAGGAAATGTCTGGTTTGCTTACTGTAACTAGGAAAGTAATTTCTAGGGAGCTGTTTACTTAAACTTAGTTTCTTGGTCTGTTTTTTTTTTTTTTTTTTCAGCAGTTTTTTGTATGGTTCAGAATTCTGGAAATAGTTTAAGCTTCTTGTGTGGACAGCTTGTGCCTATGTGTAGATAGCAAAATGCCTGCAGATGGAACACTATTTAAATTAGGCTTGTTTTTGCTTGGGCCAGCTTCTGGTTTATTTTAGACCATTTCAGATTGAACTGGCTAATGGCCAATGTAGACTGGATAAATTGGTTGGTGCTGTGACTGTTCATCCAGAACTCTCACAGACATCTCTTTGTATCATGGAAGAATTTTGAAGCCTCTCAGTTTGTTGTTTGTTATGTTGTATTTTTTTTAGCATTCATGAGAAACTAAGGGATAATTATATTTTCTATGTATCTCAAAATGGTTAAGGTGTGATCCTGGTGGGGACACAGTGTAAGTGACAAAATAGTTTTGTGTCTGTTTTGTGACATTGCTAGTCACTAGTAGGCACTATCTTGTATTTTGAGCTCTCACCCTGCAGCTCCAATAGTAGCAAGTTCTCATTGTTGAAGTTGTGGATGCAAAAATTGCATGGTCAGTTCTAGAGCACTCTCTAGAGTGTTGCTGGGAGTGCAGGGTGCATAGCCAGGATGCTTTGCTGCTGCAAAAGAGAGGGAGGGAAGTGTGGATTCCAGTCCCAAGCATCTGCCATCTGGGAGCTTCAGGAAATGGGATTAGGTTGTGGAAACTTT
>WBNO01031653.1:0-78789 GCA_013400575.1 Peucedramus taeniatus | reverse complement strand
GGGGGGAAAGGTAGAAAAATATGAAACTGTCATAGCACACCACCAGTGCACATTTCCATTTAATGTTATTATGAATTGAGAGGATAAAAACTCCCTTTGAATTGATGTTATTCTGCTGTCACTGTAACTTGATATTGCTGCTGAAACAACTCATTCTGCTCCCAAATTCATTGTAGCATGGGATATTAGAAGCAAGTAAGCTTTTGTTAATTTGTTCACTAAACAGAGCTGTTCTTGAAGCTGGTGAAGAGTGCCCATCTGGTATATGAATACATCATATTCAATACATAACATATACAATATGACATATACAATACAATACATATACAATCAGAATAGTGGGGGGCAGGATAATCCAGCCAAGAGTGATGGGATACAAAACAGTAACACATCTGTTCCTACCCTAGACCCAGGTGTGTGTATACACATACATAAAAAAATACATTGCATTTAGGCAAAAGAAGAAGTCTCTGTGTATCTGTCTCTAGAGTGTTGCTGGGAGTGCAGGGTGCATAGCCAGGATGCTTTGCTGCTGCAAAAGAGAGGGAGGGAAGTGTGGATTCCAGTCCCAAGCATCTGCCATCTGGGAGCTTCAGGAAATGGGATTAGGTTGTGGAAACTTTCTGGGGTTTGGTTTTTTTTCTTTCTTTCTTCTTGCTTGCTACTTAATTAGAAGGCTTTATGAAGAATAAATAAGAGAGTATCTGAGCTGCTCCTGCTTGCCAAGGAAGCCTGCTTTTTCCTGGATATGTCCACACTCTTTTTCCCTGTCCAATTTTGAAGTCCTGTTTGAAGTGAGTCTTTGTGTCACCCCTAATAAGAGTATAAACTGTCAAGGATAGTCTTGGGGGATGTGTTTTGTGATGGCTTCAGTGGTGTAGACCTGAAGTGAATCTCCCCTTACAGCAGGAGGTGGGGTCTAAATAGGCCAAATGTAATCTGACAGAGCAGGTGAACAAAGCCAATGATGCATTTACAGGTGTTAAGAAGTTTTCCTTTTGCACAGAGAGAAAAGTGGGTACAGGTGTGGCTGGCTTTTGCCATTGCCTTCAGTGTCACTGATCATTGCTGTCACTGTGCCCATGGCTTGGCAGCTTTGGGCACGTGGTAGAGCCCTGTCTGCCCTGTGAAAAAGCTGTTTTGACAGATTCTCTTCTTGTGTAAGGATTCAGTGGTTCAGAGGCCCCTGCACAGTTTCTCTGAGAGAAATGGCTGTGTTTTGGTAATATGGCAGCTGCATCTCTTTGTTCTGTGCCAAAGAAGTGTAAAGGTGTGTCCTTTACAGTAGGGTCTGTTGCCTGAAGGATTGGGCATGGCTTCTTTCTAATTTCCTCTGAATACATGTTCCTTACTGCAGCTCCTTATTTTCAGAAAAAAACCTTTCAGGAGAATGAAGTAAAGTTTGAAATTTACTAATATCCCAGGGACTGCTGCTTCTTTGTTTGTATACTTGTATTTTGATTTTGGAATCATTGAATATAATGATGCCTTTATCTGTTTGCCTTATAACTACTCAGTAGGGGTGAAATGTATGACCAGTTCTTTCCATTTTTGCCTCAATTCAGTCCTCAAACTCTGTCATCACTGGCTGTGTTGACATGTTGCCAATAAAAGGAAAGGTTTTGTATTTTACAGTTGGGCAAAGAGCTTAGGATGAAAGTTCTTATTTAAAAAATACCAACTCCACCTCTGCCTATAGTGGTGTTGTAAAAACAAAGAGGAAACTTTTGCTATGCATCACTTTGTCAGTGTGGTTAAATTTTTCTGTTTTAAACCCAGGATGGAATCAAAAGGACAATAATATATTAGGCAAAAAGTTTTCTCTAGTTAGTAAATAAACTAGCATAAAAAATTCCCAGAATTCACTCCCAATAGTTAAAAGTTTTTTATTCAGAAAATACTTCTGCTTTTTACTTTATCTCTCCAATCTGCAGATTAGTAAATTGCATTGGTTAGATACACTTCTCGAAATGTATACCAAATAATTTTTATATTCTGATGTGTAATATTTTTATTTTTCACCTCAAGTGCATGCCATTTTTATGAAATATTTGTTTTTGTAGACTTCATGGTACATATATAATCTGTTTTGTCAACAAGAAGAATAAGATTGTTTTTACCTGCTATTTTTTTAATGTTTGTCTCTTGTCAGTTGCCTTTAGTTACAAGTGATTAAATAAGTAAACCTGAATTGTTTGAAAGGTACAGATCATCCTTTGCACACAGCTTTGATTGATTTGAATTGTTCATTTATGTATCAGATTCACCTGAATTATTTGGGAAACTATATTCCTAATGCTTGGACAAGGGAAACTGGCTGCAGTGTTTGTGATTTGGACTTACTAGACCTGTCAGCAGTAAAGGTAAGAATATTCTGCACAAGTATTGCACAAGGAACAAGGCCCTTTTGGGTGCACCTGATGGGTGTTTAGTGATTTCTGAGGCCAAGTGGCTTCTTCATGCAATATGTTTTACTACTTTCAGGAATATTTTTATGCATGTATTTTAATATAGGTTTGCACAGTATTACTGAAGATGTTGCCCCCAAAAGCCCTCCAGACCTTCACCTCTGTTCAGTGAGGGTGAATGAACAATTTTTGAATTGTGCAAGGTTCTAGAGAGTAATTAGAGTTTTGGAAGAGGTAGAAAAACTCTAGATATTTCAGATTTTTTGACCTACAAAACAGTCAATGTGCATCATTTGAACAACCTCTGTTGCAAATAGAGTTTAATAGTTAACTAACATGGTTGTAATTATTATTTTTTGAGATTAAACTGTCCAAATCTGCTTTGCTTTGTAGAGGATGATACACATATTTGTGTTATGTAAGCAAATGTGCTTCTGTAGAAGAAGATCTGGATTTCAGTATTTTCAGAATTCTTGTGGGACAAATACACACATACACATGGCATGTGTGTATATCCAGTACTTGGCAGCTTTGGCTCTTCCACTCCAAGCATGATGTCTTTCATGTCTCTGTAAATATTTCAGCTTGTACACAGTAAATTGGAGGCAGAGTAAATACTGAGCTCTCCCATGTGGAATTGTAAGACTTGGACGAAAAAGTAAATTCTGATTATGTCTAACAGGATCTTTCCAGCAGATGTTTCATTTCTGTTCTGTGTTGAAGATTTGAATGAGAACAGGTCTTTGGAAGATCATGTTGAGGATAGCATGAAAGAAATAGTGGCTTGTTATCTTTGTAATGAAAGGAGAAAGTAAAAGCATTTCTGGGCAATAAGTAGCTAATGGACTGGAATATAAAGTAAAAATATTATTGGTGGAATTTTAATAACTTTCAGATTCTTTCTCTGTTTTTAAATTTTATTTTTGCTTTTTAAGATAAACATTTGAATGGTGTTAGAATTAGATAGTGTTTGCACTCCCACCATTAAGTTTACCTGAGGAAAAGATGTTGTCCAAGGTTTTTTCCAATGGTGTTGTTATTTAAGATGTGGCTTTGGAGCAGTTAAATCTGCAAGCCAGTAAGGGGGATGCAGTGATTTACTGGATAGCTTCCTATAGTTTATGTACATCTACTTGGAATGTGTCTTCTTTACTGTAATGCATTCTTTGGACTTCATGCCTCACTCACTCTGCCAGAAGAAATGACAAGGCTTTTCCTTGGCCTCAGTGGAAGTGTTTACTTCAGGCATTTCTAAGTACCAGCAGGATTTCACTTTCTGAACGTGCTCTCTGTTCAGGCCAGTCTGGTTGCTGCTTAACAAGAAATTTTCAGTGAAAAGAGCAGTTCCTGTTCTGTGCCTCTAATAATTTTCTTCATATTGTTTTATTTAACTGCCTGCATTTATACATTCATATCTTCTGAAGATTTTGCTTGTTTTTTGAGATTGCCTACAAAGGAGCTCAGAGGTACATATGCAAGATCTTTAGCTCAGTCCTTGTCCTTTGACAGAAACAGGATCTTCTGGGCTGCAATCATGGCTGAGGTGTGGGAAAACTGCTCTTTTCTGGTAATGTCAGCAGCCTGTGCCACCCCCAAATTAGCCACCTGTTCAGGTAGAAGCAGCATAATGGAAAATAAGTTGAAGAGGGCACCTGGACTCAATAAGTGCAAATTTTTGCTAATTTCTTATGGCCTTTTTGTTAGTTAGTTAGTTGCTGTTGTTTTTGGTTTTTTTTTGTTTTTTGTTTTTTGTTTTTTTTTTCCTGAAACGGAAATTAAGTTTGTTGCCCAATTTAACCTCCCTAGAAATGCTTTTAAATTCTAAAATTTCTTACTGGTGTGGAGACTTTCCAATGTGGCTGAAAAGGATGACCTCACTCCTTTCTCATTTCACTGGCAACTCTTGTGGCAAGAGATCCTGGACTTTGCTCTGTACAATTGTACTAAGATATTGTCCTGTATTTCTTCCAAAAATTGTCTTACACTCAACTACTGTTTATAATAAAGTAAACTTTTAAAGTCAAATACATGACCTCACTGAAAATGAGAAAAATCTATCAGAGAAAATGCAACTGGGTATTCCCAAAGTGGTTTTGCTGAGAGGCAACTTCTGATTTCATATATTCAAAATGCTCATTGTGACCTAGATTCAGATTATGCAGTGACAGCTCTTTGTGGTAAACCAAGGTCTGAATTTATGAACTTTGTGCTTTGAGGAGATGCAGATTACAGGAATTTTTACCCCTAATTTTTTAAACACCATTGTGCTTTGGTCACACTGAGACTTCAGTGCAGAGCCAAGCAGTTCAGTTTCAGTGTAATGAAGCAGTGTCAGTAATTCCTCATTGTCCCCATGGCCTTTGCCCACCCAGCCTGAACCTCTTTCGCTTTCCCCTGGTGAATAAGGGGACAATGACTCTGAGTTAGAAAAATGTCCAAAGCACAGTGAGTGCAGCAGCTGTAGCCCTGGTAGCTCAGTGTCCTCAGCTTTCCCTGTCCCTGGCCATCAGTGGCACCAGTTCCTGTGGCAGCCTGAGCAGTGCCACCAGAGAGGGGCACGGGGGCTTTTTTGGAGACTCATCAGTGCCTTGCTCCTGCTCTGCAGTTGCTGGGGTGGCTGTGTGCCTGTGCTTTCCAGCACTACCATGAGGTTTGCAGATGCAGCTGTGAGCAGGAGGGGCTCAGGGTAAACACTGGGTGTTTCTGCGTTCCCATGTAGACGGTGACACTGTGAAACCTCAGCATGTGTTGATGCTTTATCCAGACACTTCTCAAGTGGGTGTTGGCCTTAAAGAGCTAGCTGGCAGCCTGTTGTGCTCATATAAGGTTTCTCTCTGAGCCTTCTAATGGATTAGATTTTTATAGTGATTGTCTGGTTTAGAGATGGAAATAAGTTTTAGTCAGTGTATTTCTTTGTGTCGGAGTTGAGGCCTTTGAAGGTTAATTTTTTTTTGTCTTGCATACTGCAGTAATACACTTCAGGACTACAAAAAAGTGCTGTCTATGTTTCTTTTAGTGGTTGTGATCTCATGATCTCTATCAAGGAAATACAAGGCAGCCAAATAGCATCAAAAGATGTGAATTCACTTTAAAATAAGGTCCATGAAAGTTCAGTATCCTTGGATGTAAGGATAGCAGCTCTCTTAATTTATTAAAGATCTTTATAAAATCAGTGAGTAGGGAAGGAATGCAGGGCCCAGTTAAAATGAATGGAGAGAAATAGTGCATATACATTTATAGAAGGGTATTGCAGTCTTTGGCTTAAAGTACAGCTGAATAAAATATTTTGTGGTATTTATTCTTTAACTATTTTTAAAAAGCTGCTCTCCCCTATATTTTCTTGTATATGTAATCTGTGTCTTTACCTTGTTTAAAAAAAAAGGAATTTGCCATTCTGTTCTAGGTGTATTTCCTTAAATCATTCTTTTGCTGTTTTAGTGGGTTTTTTAAAAGTAAGAATTTTAAAATTTTACATTTACATATTACATTATTTTCTCTTTCTGGTGTGTGCTACTAAATTCAAAGTGTTTCGTACCAATATTAAATCCATTATCTTTGCTTATTTTGTGAAGCCAGTGAAAATAAATGGGGTACATAGCACTTTTGAGCACACTGGTTTTGATTGTTTGAAAGCTGTGTGGACTAAGTTTACTACATTACATTAGTTGCTCTTTACTATAACTAATCTTAGAAAAGAGGCAAGTCTTATTGGTTGTGTCAAAATATCATTTTTTTTAGGAATATCCAAGAGTAAAAATTGGTGTTTTCATTGAACAACCCACTCCTTTCCTAACTAAATTTTTAGACAGACTGTTGACTCTGGACTACCCACGGGAGGCACTCAGTATCTTCGTTCATAATAATGTAAGTATGACTTTATCATTGGACAAAGCTTCAATTTTGGAAATTATGCAATGAATCAAAGTGTGGAGTATATGGATTTGATATAAGAACACAGTTAAAATGCATAGGAAGAGATAATCCTTCATGGTTTAGTATGCAGGGCTGGAAAAATTAAATGAAATTGTGTCAGGACTTATTGAAGTCTATTTAAAGAAACTGCTTAGATTCTCTCACTAATGAAAAAAATGTATTTTGAAGTGTGTACTTCTGGAGGAAATACTGACTGACATAAAACAATAGAGTAAAATAAGAACAGAACAGTTCCAGTTGGAAGGGGCCTGCAATGACCACCTGGGCCAACTGCTGACCATCAGGACTGACCAGCAGTGATACAAATTATTAACAGCTGTCACCTGATAGCTGACATGGCTTTTTTTCTCATCTTGCTGATACCCCAGTGCATTTTTGTTTCTGTTGGGAGGCCTGCTGGGTCCCCTGGAAATGTTGGTGTGTTCAGTGTATTTTGACTGGCACTGCAGATAAGTTGCTTTTGAATACTCTCTGCTAATTACCTAATGACCTGGCATTGCTGGTACTTCCCCAGTGACTTCATTAAGTATAGCTATTTTGGGGAGCCTGGTCTAATGGAAGCTGTCCCTGCCCATGGCAGGGGGTTGGAAGGAGATGATATTTAAAGTCCCTTCCCAAATAATTCTGTGATTTTAATGAGTGAGGTGTCAAATGTGTGCAATTATTTTGGAAAAAAATGAGGCTTTAAGAAAAATGGGAGTAAAATTTAGTTGTACCCCTTTTCAGTGTGCATGCATTACTGTTGATATCATAGCAAAAAGTAATAGAAGTAGAGCTTATCTCTAAAGTGTTCATTGTGGTTTTGTAAGGACATTTTTGAAGGTATAAATGTGATGGGCACATGAGAATTGTAGGCTGTGTAAGTTTTGTAGCTTCAACCAAAAGTTTTATGGTGTTTGAAATGGGATATAAAGACTGAACAGCTTTTTATTATAGAGGGGGAAACCCCCTACCCAATATTTTAATTATTCTAATGTCAGCCATAATAGGCAAAAGCTACAGTGAGGACACTGGTTTGGAAGAATTGTGTGCAGCTGAGAGCTCTTAAATAGAGATAAATAGAAAGGTAAGGAGGAGGGTAAATAGAAATTAAAGGAACAATCTGTGGGGCTGCATTTTAAAGAAACAATGGCTGTGCCTGTCCAATTTGGTACAGGTTCAGCTCCCTCTCTAAAGTGATTCTGGAGGGGCATAAAAAACTCCTGTAAGCCACTGAGGCTGCAGGATGAATTTTAAAGACTGTAACAGAAGTATCCTTAAAAATATTGCTTAGATAGTTTGTGAATCTTGCATTGTTGTACAGCTTTGATTAATAGTGTTCATGTGTTGGATTATTTTCCTGAAGTTTTGGACAGAGGTTCATTTTAGTGACAGTTATACTGGAATATCTTCAAACACTGGCATCTGTTTCTTTAGGACAGAATACAGTGTGTTCTTGGACACTGTGTTTATGATTCATAGCTATTGGTGCATTACATTTGTGATAAAAAATGTTTACATGATTACAGGAGGTTTACCATGAAAAGCACATCAAGAAATTCTGGGAAAAAGCCAAGAACATTATCAGAAATATTAAAATTGTTGGGCCTGAAGAAAACCTGAGTCAAGCAGAAGCCCGGAACATGGGAATGTAGGTTCTAATTTATAAATCTGTTATATTGATGTATACGTTCACATTTTTTTAATCTTACACATGTATTATTTTGTATCTTTAATGTTTACATCTTCACCTGTGAAAATGGGAGCTGTTGTGGTAGAAAAGATCTAGACATAAGACATGAATTGTCAAGTGTTTTATGGTTTCTGTATAATACAAAAAGCTGTTGATCATTGTGGATGAATCTTTCTGGTTTGGGCTTCTTCAATAGTCTGTCATCTTGTCTTGTGATGATGGCATAGACAATGCATAGTATTTTTTTTATTTTCCAGCTACCTTACTGCAGAAATTTTTTCATTTTTTCATTGGATATACTTTTAACAATTGCTCTTTTGTTGTCCTAGTGCCTACTCTTTCTTTTTTATTTCTTAAGTGACATTATATTTAACTAAACATATGGTTAAAGCTTGACCCGGATGTACAGGTGACTGAATTCTATTTCCTCCTGTGGTTCAAAGAATATCCTTTAGAAGTGCTCTAGCAGAAGTTCCTCACAAAGGCAACTGACTTTATCTTATGTTTGTTCTTGCTTTTTTCTTCTCTTCTTACTAGAGTATCCAAAACTTTAGCTTTTAGACCTGGCACTTTTTGTGCCCAAAGCTGAACCTTGGAGTTTGTATCCCATGTCAGCCTTGCCTGTCACAGGGTCTCTTTAGTGCTGCAGTGCTGGCTCCTAAGAGTGGCTTGTGGCCAGTACATCAGCCACATGATGGAGCTTCTCAGCCCAGGATCCCACCTAGATCAGGACCACCTTGCTGTGGCCCTGGAGCAGGATTCATTCAATGATAATACTTTAACTCTTCTACCAAATCCTCTCTGAGTGTCAGAGCAGAGAAGTTAATTTCAAAAGGCAGTGTTTTGTTCAAAGGTTGAGCATAGGCTGTTCATAGCCTCAGCTGAAAGAATGAAGGTCTTGAGTCTCTGTGATTTTCTTGGAAATTTGCTTCAATGGGGCTTTGTTGTACTGAAGCCACTGGAAAACTGATCTCTGGCTGAGGTCCAAACCTCTCCCCTTGCCTTTCTAGGAAATGCTGCAGATGTCCAGTGGTAGTCTAAGCACCCATTCACATGTTTATAAGTCATTCTTTCTCTGTTTCTAATACTCTCTAAAGCAGATGTACCACGTTGACAAACTTTTTTTGGTGTATGTTATATGTAACTGAGGTGGAGTTTCTGGAGTTGCCTTTTCCTCTTTGTTGTTATATGGACAACATGAAGCAGAATCTTCAGTGTCATCAATATCTACAGTAATACTAAATCTCACCCAAAAACCTGGAAACCTGTCATCTTTTGGCAGAACCTACTGACTTATAATGACAGAGCTTTTGATGTATAGTGCCTGCTTGATCTGTGGCTAAAAAAATATAGTAATTTACATGTATATTTGCACAAAGTCATTTTGAATCCTGTTTGAAAGGCAGGTAGATAATCATGTGTGATACATTATCCATTGTATGGATGTAATTTGACCCATATTGTTCCACTTTTGAAAGGCTCCTTTGATAAAGGTGCTGTCCTAAGAGATACATAGAGAAAAACTAAAGTACAGTGTGTGTGGAAGGAGACCATGGCAAAACACTGAATTGTCCAAAAAGCTTAGTAGTAGGATTTTCCAAGTAAACAATGTAGATGTAATTCCATGGCTCGTTTTGATTTGTCTGAAGCAAATTTGATTAATCTGCTGCTTGTTTTGCACACCTGGTGTGCTCAGCTGGCCTTGTAAACATCACTGACTTCACTGGAACAAACACATTTTACATTTCTTTAAAAAATCTAGCTTGGAAGTCTGGGATGTTTAAGGTGAAGGAAGTTACTATAAAAATTATTTGCTTTCAACCCTTCATCTGGCTTTGATCATCATAACCTCATTTATTTCTCACCAATACTGCAATGGGAATAACTTGAAAAGAGTGATTCTTCTAACTTGTTTATTATTCTGATTTAGAGATTGATGTTCAGTCTTCTGATTAATCTTCTCCTGCCTCTGCCTTACTGACAGATAGAACAAAACTATCTGCCTCAAACACTTGCTTTCTCTTCTTTTCCAAACCAGCTCTTAGTGTCTCTCTCACTTTCCAGTAGATTTAGAGTTAATTTGATCTCACTTGCACATTTCACACAGAGTCTGTTTAGTTGGAGGAGCCTAACAGGGTTCAGTTAATACAAAGAGGGGGCACTTAAGCATTGAAGGACTAGTTTGTTTCCAGCAGAAGTCTTTGGAGTATATAATGCAGTTTGATCATTTTTCTACTCACTTCTCTTCTTTGCTTTTGGCTCAGTAAAAAGTGATCAATCATATGAGATTCTCAGTAAATGACACTCTCATATCAGTATAAATGTGAGAAAATAACCTTTATTCAGTTTCAGGCATAGCCATGCAGCAAACTTTGGTCAACTTTTCTTATTCACATAATAAGAAATAATTAGAGCATTTCATTTCTTGTTTCTTCCTGATAGGGAAAGCCCTCTCATGTGCTTGTGGAAGTTGACTTGGTGTTGGAAAGGATCCAAAATTGTTCAGTCTGTGAAACTTTTTAGAAGTGAACAATACTGGGAAACAGGAGTGCACAGCATTCCTTCTTGTGGGCTGAATTGAGATAAAAAGGAAGGAAAAAAAATAAGAATAAAGAGAAGGAGGGTTTAGCTGCTTGTTGTGTGAATATTTTCTCTGAATTTTCATCACTTGAAACACCTGAGTGGCATTTTCATGTCTTTCCTTTTTTTAGCCTTTTTCTGTAAGGTATGAATTCTTACAGTTCTTTTTTTCCTTTAAGGGAAAAGCATCTTTGGTTTTGCCTTGGTTGCAGATGAGATTTCAGCCAGCTGTTACAGAATTTGTTATGACAGAAAACATAAAAAGCAATTAAATGTTCAAGTAATAATGGAAAGTTGGGAAATACTTCTCTGGTTTTATTTATTAAAAATATGTTTTCCATAATATTTTTTCTCCTGGTACTTACAGCCTTCAGGGTTTCTCTTTTGGGGGAGTTGGTTCTTTTTTGTTCCTCCCTCAAAAATATTAGTGACAGAACAGGGTAGGAATTTTCCAAAACTTTATAAAAAATGTAATTTATCTCAGCTTTTAAGTGGGAATGTGCACATTGTGGCTGTCTGGAGAGATGCAAAATGTAACCCTAAATGGCAGAAGATGTCACCCAGGCTTTTGATTGCAGACTTCTGGAACACCTTTTCTTTCAGAGGTCTGTCAAATGGTTTACGTGCTCTCCCTCTGGGCTTGCAGTCCACATTTGGAATTGTATTTCCAAATTGAGAGGTCTGAAAATGATAACTTGATTAATTGCAAGTACAGACTATGTCTAAAAAAAAGGAGAGATGGTTCAATGGCAGAGAAATTGGGAAGACAATATGTCTCTGTTACAACCAAGTAGACCCTTGGACTATCTCAGTGGAAAGTGTGATGAAGGAAAGAGCTGTGACATTCTCCCATTTTTAGATGAGGTCACTTTTCCAGATGGATTTGTGGTTTATAAAGGCAGTCAGACATCACTCTGATTGCAAAATACTTTAAACTGATCTGCTGAGCTTCACTTCACACTGCCAACCAAAAATCTTGGCTTTCTTGTAAATTGTTGTTAATCACTACACTGAAATTGCTCTAAGTTATGTACAAGAACAGAGCTTTCTTTTCAACATTTGGTCTTCGTTCAGAGCAGGTGGAATGTAAAGGAAGTAGATTGAAGGTTTTAGCCATTGAATGGAGATAAGGAAGCATTTTACATGTGAGCTTTGTCAGAAAGAAATACCACTTTCCATGTGTTCCTTGGAGTGACCTGGATGTGCATACAAAGAGTTTCACATATAATCTGGGATTTCTACATCTAGAGAGGTTAGCATGCAGTGCAAGAATGGAATCCTCTAAAGCATGAGAATATGAAGGGTTACATTTATTTCCTTGGGAAAGCTACTGGGCAACACTGCAAGCCTAAAGAGAAGATGCATTAATTTCTGGACAGTGTGCTTGCTTTATTAATTTTGACTGAAACTTTTATCAATTTCTTTCTCTCCATCTGACACCTGTAGTGTTTTGGGGAGATTTTTGTTAGTGACCTTAAAGTGCAAAGGATCATCAAATGGCAAAACTTCATGCTTACAACATAATTCCTCCAGCATTTTCAGATACAAGCCATCATGTGAAGGATCAGTTCTGCCATGTTGTGATCCAGTCTTCAACACTGTAGAGAAAGAAATAGGAGGAAAAAATAATCCAAAATAGTAACTCTGAAATTTCATGACTGTTTAGGACAGGAATGCTTTTAGAGAGCTCTCAATAGGGTACTGAATGACTGAGTGTGACTTAGACCAAAACTTTTAATTTAGTATTTTGTGGTTTGGATTATTATGTGAATGAGGCACAGGAGGGTTTCTAACACTAAGCACAAGGGACTAGTTGGAATAGAATTTTCTGGTTCTGGATCTAAAAGGGATGGAGGACTGAAAAAAAGGCAAAAGTTAAAGGACGATGCATTTTGCTATGATGTAATTAATTTTCCAGGTATATTTGAATATAACTAAATATAAATTTGTTCCACTTTATCACATTTTTATGATGAAAAACATTATTTCTCTTCATGTTTTTGTTAGCAGCAGAGGGTTTACCTGCTTTTGAGGCAGTACTGGCAAGTGTTGTGGCTGGAACCCTGGACTGGGATCAAGTCTGGTCTCAGGTCTATTTTCCTTACTAGAAAAAAGGAGCTGAATGTTTTTTGGAAGAAATTTAACATCTAATGCCAAGTGCAGTATCAAAGTCAGGTTACTATTAATAATTGTAATTAAGCCAATGATAAGTCTACATGTGACTTGTTTTCAGTGGTTGTAAAGCTTTGAACAGAATGGATTAGTAAAGGAAAATACCAAAAAGATTGAATTGCAGGACCATGTTATGGCCCAAATAAAACCTGCTGGTTTCAGATGGGACAATTATGTGGGAAAACGCTGATTAAGGAATTTCTGTCATAAAAAATGTCTGTATAAGATGTCAATTATCTGCAAGCCCAGAGACTGACCAGGGATGTAAACTGGGAGTGTGTTCAAACACAGTGATTTTAGCAGCAGTGGGAAGATAATTTCTGACATATGGGTATTTAAAAAAAATTTCTGAATTTTTTGTTAGATCTTTAGTGATCAAGCTTGAAGAGGAAGGCCTGCTTAAAGTTATAGAATAAAAAAGGTCTGCCTTCTACTGTGATTCTAACAAAGTCATACCTCTTGAGTCCTTTGAGCAGAAGAAAGTTTGAACAGAAAGACCCAAAAGGTGTTGATAAGTAATAATTCTGATGGAAGATTTAGTGCTAGATTTGGAAGGGGATGGAAGAAGAGCAGGCAGGAAGCCATGGCAGCCCTTACTTTGACTTGTATGTAACCTGTCACATCCACCCTTTGTCAGATCTTTTGAAGTGACAGAGATCTTTGCCTTTGCAGAAAACAGTCACAATCAATCAAATCAAGTGGAACTTGAACTAAAGCACTGATTATAGATATTTTAAAACAAGAAAGTTAGATAATGTTTCAAGCTGATACCATAGAATTAAAATAGGGAAAACAGACAAATTCAGTAATGCCACCTGCATGATAGAAAGCTATTGCTGTAGTATTGACTTGAGGAAATTGTTCCACCTTCTCTAAAAGTATATTTGATTTCCTATAATCTCCTGTTATTCTGATGGTATAGGAAAGCTGAATTCACTATACCAAGTTTTGGCCTAGCAAATCCACCCTACCAGGAACATACAAACATAGTCTGTGTATCTTTCATACTTCTGTGTTTTCTTTGTCTTTCTCTTGAAGGCATGGGAATTTGTGCAGTTTATTCACCTAAGATCAAAATCACAACTGAAAGAAATAGTGTATGGACACATTCAGTTACTTTCTCCAGTATAAATTCACTGCCTTTGCAGTTGGTTTATATTTCTCTTTGTTGTTCTTGTAGGTCAAAAAGACAAAGAAAAGGTCTTTGAATATATATATCTTTATATAAGTTTATAAGTTTTTTGTCTTACACTCTCCATAAGGTTTCAATTACCATTCAGATTGCATCTGTGGGATCTTTTTCAAAAGACAGCATTACAGCCACTTGCTAGAGGAGCTTACTACATAAGGTCATACTTCGCTATTAAATGATTGTACTGATACCCAGCCATATAAATTAATGGCATGTTCCCCCTGCCCCATTTTCTATTAGGACACTGTATAGGAGGTATTACTGAACTTGGTAAAGGCTAGAGGCCACTTAGTTAATTAAAAATATAAGGCATCTGATCCATGTATTTAATCTTTTAGTTAATCACACTACTGTAATCTAAAGACATCTTTCTTTACAACACTGCTGCAGAGGACTTTTAATGCAATGAATCAGTTCAGTACTTATTTGTGGTTTGGGGCTTTTTTAAAATCTTTGTTTGTTTTTTCTGTGCATTTTTTCTGGACAGTTGTCCATGTAGACACTATTATTAACATGAGTTATTAATTCTTTTTTGTCTTTTTAGGGACCTTTGTCGCCAGGATAAAACATGTGACTATTACTTAAGCATAGATGCAGATGTCGTACTGACAAACCCAAAAACTTTAAGAATACTGATAGAACAGAACAGGTATAGTAAATCTCTTATTTTGTAGAATTTCCTCTAAATCGAAAGGACTCTCTGGGGTCTGTCCAGAGAAAATAAGATCCCATTTGTTTTTGCAGAGTTAAATCCTCTTTGTTTACTTGTGGTATTTCATTACCATAGTTCATAACGGGCTTGGGGGCCAACAATTCGCAAAGCATTTTGTTCCTGTCAAACAGCAATTCCTGATGTGAATTTCAATTTCAGCTTTTCATCTTTTCTTACTCAATATGTCACTTCACAGGAAGATAATTGCTCCGCTTGTAACTCGCCATGGGAAGCTCTGGTCCAATTTCTGGGGTGCTTTGAGCCCAGATGGTTATTATGCTAGATCAGAAGATTATGTGGACATTGTCCAAGGGAACAGAGTGTAAGTAACTGTAAACTAATTTTTAAAATCAGGGCACCCAGTATGGCTATTAGCAACATATTGCATGAAGGTATATAATGTGGTATAGCTCCTGGAGAGATGAGGTTAGGTATGTTGTTTTGTGTTTTCTGTTTCATAGAAATACACTTGTTTATTCCCACTCACAGCTTGAAAAAAAAGCCAAGTGTTTAATGTGCTGAGCTGGTGTTAGGTCTGGACGCAGTCATTACTGGTACCTGTCTGATGGTGTCTGGTTGCTCTACCAGTGTTCTGCTCTACAGTACAGAAAAAGGCAAGATAAAAAATAGCAAACCCAAAACTCTACATCCCTGGAACCTCAGGCAAAAGAAATGGTTGTTGTATTCATGAAATGACTGTCATCTCCTTGGGGCAAATGCTTTATCAATGGAACAGCTAGAATTTCTTTGTGTGTTTCGTTCCTGTATATGATGTCACATATATCTTTCAGAGCTCTTCAGCAATAATTTTGTCAAGGATAAACTTCTGGGTTTGAATTAATGTGATGTAAGTTGTTCTAAGCTTGACTGTTCCATATGGTGATGCCTTTCCTTTGCCCTGGAAGAACAAAAAGGTCTGAAACAGACTGCTTGAATAGGACTGGCTCGTTTCCAGTCCTACTGTACTAAAAGATGTGCTTGTGGCACTGAGAGAGGGGGAAATCTGCAGAGGGAGCATTTTGAAAGCAATGCTTTTGTGTTGATATTGGCCCAACTCACATAAATACATGGCCTGCTGGGGTCTGTGGGTATTTGTGTGAGGAGGTCAGACCAGCTGCGTGGAGTCTCAGTGAAGTCTTTAAACTCATTTAAAAATCTGTTTTGGAGTTACTTTCTCCATCTGGTAGTGTAGAATAATATTATAAGAGAGTTTGACTGATTGCATTAACTATGGAAACATGAAGTACATGTGTAGTTAAAACTCCATAGAGAATTTGACCTTGCTATATTTTTATAACAGTATTTCGTAAAAATTGAATTACTGCCTACGCCTACTTTTGAGATGTCCAGATGTAGTTTTCCAAGTGTCTTGGGAACCTTTCAGCTTGTTCTCCTTGCAACTTGTTTAGTCTTGTCAGCAAATACAGAGATGCTGATTTAATAAAATAGGCAACAAATTAGTTTTCATAGCTTTAAACTATTTTTGTGTTGGTTTTCTTTTTCTTATTTTCAATAGAGGAGTATGGAATATCCCTTATATGGCTAATATATACTTAATTAAGGGACAGACTCTCAGATCTGAGATGAAAGAAAAGAACTACTTCATGCGTGATAAACTGGATCCTGATATGGCACTCTGCAGGAATGCCAGGGAAATGGTAAGGTGTATCTGTAACAGCTTGCTTTCAAATACACACAGTTCTTTGTGTCCTGCTGTACTCATAGACTGCTTCACTTGATTGATCTTGGATATTATATTTTAATTCTAATTCAAAGTACTGGCCAATTTTTGTGTGATAAAACCCTTCAGGTGTATTTCTCCAAATTGCTGAGAACAGAGGTTTTTTCAAGGCCAATGCACTGATGCAATGACTGCATGGTGTTTTCTAGTTAAATTCTCTGAAAATTTCTCTTGAGGTTAAAATACCTTTCTCCTTGGCACAACCTCAACAGATGAAAGAGGACTCAGCTGCTCTGCTGTGTAGGACTTAAAATTTACCAATGCATTTGGATCATCTCTATCGTGCACATTTTTATACAGTGTGAAACTTCCAACAGACTAAGTTGGAATATTTTGCCATTTTTATTGAGTAGATATAGATTGAAACTAATGATGGGCAGTGCTATATAAAAAGCCTAGGTGATTTACCATTTGAAATGGTAGGAATCTTCTTAAGGAGCATGAATTACTCATTAATTTTTCTAGATAGATTAAAACTGTATCAGATAAATGTTACATGTGTTAATCTGGAACTAATGAGAGAACTTATTTGTACTGTAAAGTTATGAATCTGCAAATCCATATTTCTACTGATATTTACACTAGTTTCAGCACAGAGACAAATAAGACCTAAACCAGACCTATTTCCAGACACTATAGCATTGAAAAATATTTTTGCTGAATTGAACAAGAAAAGTTGGCAAGTATTAATTTTTTTATTCCCTCATAACAAGGCATGATCTCCTCTGTTTGTACTGATTCTTCAGAACATCCTTGTCCAATCCTGTTGTAGTCAAACCTCCTCAGCATCAGTTCCTGCAAAACCTGTGCTTTCCATGTGCTCATTAAACTAATCTGACTGGCTCATGAGAAAATTGCTTCCTCTTTTCCTCCTTGTCAGTCTGGGCTGTAGAAGGGTTTGGTACATGCTTGATTTTGTATTGCAGCAGATAAGAAGGGGCTGGTGGAAACAGCTTTGACATGTGTATGAAGAGCTTTGCTTGGAGATGCATGTTGTCTGTAAAGGCATATCAGCTTTTGGTCAAAGGCTGCTATTTCCCTGATGTACCTGTGGAAACCTAAAAGTAGTTGGAAAAAGAGAGAGATTGTGTCAGAAAACTGATGTGATGATTCTCCTTCATTTTAGACTTTACAAAGGGAAAAAGACTCCCCTTCTTCGGAAACATTCCATATGCTCAGAGCCCCAAAGGTGTTGCTTTATTTTTTTTATTAATTAGCTATTATTACATGCAGTATCATTTTACCACAGGAAGATACTTCTCCTCTGTCCACTTCCTCTGATGAAATACTGCTCTAGCTTTCTCTTCAATCTTCTAAGGTTTTTGCCAGGGACAGGTTTTTCATGTCATGCTGAAAGCATCTCAGAGAGGCTCTTTATTTCCTCAGGGGGGTTTCTCAGTGCTTCTAAGGTCAAGGTGTGCTGACACTGCTTCTGTAGCTAAAATGGGTGGAGCAGTCCTAGGAAGGAGTAAAGCTCAGATCATTTGTAGGTCTGCCAGGCCCCCTCAGTGACCACATTGTCACTTTAAGCTGTTTTTCTTGACCCAGGCCCTCCTTATTCTCCCTGCTGCAGCTATTTTATGATTTGGTAAGTGCCCAGAACTGGGCATGTTTAACATAATCATTATCTTTCTAACAGTTTAAACTCTTTTTCAGACAAAAACATAGAAGTACCAAAGTACCCAAATGGTAATGATTTTATCTGCTGCAAATCCAAAAATCATAAACATTTCAGAAAAAAAGTTTTAGTCTGAAAAACCTTAAACTAAAAAAAATCCCATAGAACCTAAGTTTCTTTTATAAAATACTGTTTTCTGCTACTACTTCTAATCAAGAGAGTTCTGTTAATACTTTCTGTTAATAGCTTGATAATAAAGCTGTATCTTACCACACTTGATATCTTGCATATAGTTACATGAACAGACTTGAGAGTGCTCAGCTGTTTTGGATGCTGATCTGAATATTCTTGTGTGCTATATTTGCCAATATCTTTTTATTTCAGGCCAATTCACCAGACGGATCATGTAGTGAATACTCTGAAATAAGTTTCTTGTTCTTTCATGAACCCTTTGATTGTTAGCTTATTCTTTCAGTTTTTAATTTGAAACGAAACCCTTGATGTTGGTTTTCTTGTGTGTGAGCATTTTCAGTTTGAGATTAGATTCTTTCAGTGTGTCTGCTTAAGTTTTCTGGAAAGCAAATCAACCAACCACTCCTCTGCTTTTTCCTTTCTATAAATCTATGTATGTTCTCAACAATATATGCTTTGGCTTAATGTGTTTAGAAAATAAATGAAGGTAAATGGTTGTAAACAACAAGTTATGAAGAGCAGTTGGTGATTAGAGTCAACCCTTTGAAAATTAAGATGCTAAATTAACAGCACCTTTACAATATATGTATACAAATATGTGATTATATTTTATGAAAGTCTAATCATTAACAGACCTTTTTAAAGCTTTGCTAAGATGGATAGTTTTGCTAATGATGCTTTCTCTGATTGGTATAGGGTGTTTTCATGTACATTACCAACAGACATGAATTTGGAAGACTTCTTTCTACAGCCAATTACAATACTTCCCACTACAACAATGACCTCTGGCAGATATTTGAGAATCCTGTGGTATGCATTGCTAAAAAGTTATTTCATTTAAAAAAAAAAAGTATAAATTTATATATTTTAAAGGACTTGAAAATTTAAAGGCTTTATGTGGAGAGCTTTTGTTTAAAGTGCATTTACTAAATATTGATTATGTGATAAAAGGTGTTCTCACCCATCTAAGCAAATGACAGTGTATCATATCAGTAAGCCAGCTGGTGACCAGAGCATGAAATTGGAGATATGGCCCTGAGGTAACAGGTTTCATGTTTTTTGACATGATGGGAACCAGTTTGTTTGTGAGAATAATAAATTTTTAATTGTTTCCAGTGCTTTCAGTAAAGCAAATGAATAGAGTATAAATTATTTTTTATTACTTGCAAATGTCATTGTTCTGTTGAAATGTTTTTAAATATTTTTTTTTTTTTAGGATTGGAAGGAAACTTACATAAATCCAAACTACTCAAAGATCTTCACTGATAACATAGTAGAACAGGTAAGTATAAGTAGTTTTTTAGAAATTAGTGTGACTGATAACAAATTAGCATGCAGTAAATATTTCCATGCAAATGCTGTTTTGGTCTGTGACTAAAGTTTTTTGATGTTTTGGATCAGAACTGAATTTTTTGCCATTTGATATAGGCTGCTTGCTTTTCTGCAACTGATCTGGACAGAGCACTTGTGTTGGATGATCAGTTGTGACAATTAGGGACAGTGATTTAATGAACATTGCCTCTCTGAAAAGCTGGGTAAAATTGTTTGTGTGTAAAGCAATGTTAAGTTTTAAGCTGTTTCCCATATTAACCTGAAATGTGGAAGACCAGGGTTGTTATTTAGAGACATAAGGCACAGAAGGTGTGGGTACACTGACACGTTCTTAGTGCTAGGTCAGGGCTTGGAATGTAGCTCATAGTTATTGCTTTTGTGAGAATGTGCTGGAGAATCAAGTTTTTAATTGGTTTTTTTTTTTTTTTTTGTAGCCATGTCCAGATGTGTTTTGGTTTCCCATATTTTCTGACGCTGCCTGTGATGAATTAGTAGAAGAAATGGAACATTTTGGGCAATGGTCTGGTGGAAAACACCAAGTAAGTGTCAGGCTATATAAACATAATCTTTATGAGTGATCTTAACTACTTTTACAACAGTAAGTCACAGTGTACTGCAACAAACAAACATCCCAACAATTGCCAGTGCTCTGAAACATCTGCTTTGTGGTATGAAGTGCTTAGTTTAGTCTACCATGTAGCTGCTTCTTCAGTAGATTTAGAGGCATTCTTCAATTAATGTTGTGATGTGCTGACCATGGCTGGGTGCCAGGCACCCACCAAAGTCACTCTGTCACTGGCCTCAACTGGACAGGAGAGAGAAAGTAGAAAGAAGTTTGACTTGAGAGATAAGGGCAGGGAGAGATCATTCAGGCAGACCAGACTCAGTTGGAGGAAATTAGTTTACTTTCTACTCTGGTTCAATTGGTAATATAATGAGCAATGAAACAACATCTTAAAAACACCTTCCCCACTTATCCCCCTTTTTTAAAGGCATTGCCACCACAGAGGTGTTGTCTCTATCACTGCTGGGCTCAGCCTTGGCCAGTGGCAGGTGTGTCTTGCAGTGGCTGCCATTGGCTCCACAGGGGAAGTTTCCAGCAGCTTCTCACAAAGGCCACCCCTTCAGCCCCCCTGCTACCCAAGCTGTGCCACATGAACCCAGTGCAGACTTTGAATCAGAAAATGAGACACTAACAGTGGTGCAGCTCTGCAGCAGGTACCTGACAGTTACCCAAGACTGATTTTGGATAGCTGTTGATAACTGTTCAGACAAGTTTTACTCATTTACCTCTTAAGTACTAATTTGTCAGACTTGTCCCCCTAAGGAGTTACCTGAAAATGTTATGAGCTATTGTGTCAACATTCTCAGAGAATTCAAGGTATTTATTAACTACCACTAAAATCAGAGGAATGTTTCTCTTTTTCACAAATGTGGTACCATGATAAACTATAGTCACAATTGTAGTGTAGGTAGGAGCCTCTGGAAAGAATTTTAACATACTTTTACCTTCAAATTATATCAGCATTTATTACCCTGCCAAGTTGAGGCCTGTAGTCTCTTGATCTGATAGAATTTCAGTTGCATCTGCAGCTCAATAAATAAAAATTATTATCCCAAGAAGCCCTTTTAGTTACAGGCGACACATCCAAATATTGACTCATCCTAGAAAAACTTCCAACTTTTGCTCATTGATATCTCAGCACACTTTTTTCCTTGACAGTTAGCTGTGGAATTGCTGTACAGACAGCCACTGAAACACTGCTTTGTTGCAGTTCTGTGATTCTGCAGGTTTCAATAAATATTTGTTGAAATGTCAGAAACATTCTGTGTTTCTGTTTCCAAGCTATTTGTGGTGTTTTCATTAGGACAGCCGCATTTCTGGAGGTTATGAAAATGTCCCAACTGATGACATTCACATGAAGCAAATAGGACTGGATAATGAATGGCTGCATTTCATACGAGAGTTCATTGCCCCAGTAACACTAAAAGTCTTTGCTGGCTATTATACCAAGGTATGGGTTAAAAGCTTTTGCAGAAATTACTCTGTGGTGTGAGTAAATTTAAATATTTTAATGAATACTCCTCTTTGGTTTGGTTGGAGAGTTTATATGTGGCACAGCAGTAGTTAAAGATGAATGTTGTTGATTTTTTTATTTTTACTAAGCTTTAAACAAAATCCCAAGAATCCTGTGTGTGACTTGGCAGTTCACAGCTTAAAGTCTGGCTGTATTTTTTTGCAGGGCTATGCTCTACTGAACTTTGTTGTAAAATACAGCCCTGACAGACAACGGTCGCTCAGACCTCACCATGACTCCTCTACATTCACAATCAACATTGCCCTCAACAAAGTAGGAGAGGACTTTCAGGTAAGTTATTGACTTAAAAATATTGTCCTTTGAGTATCTAATATAGAGCCCAAACACACATACTTAGAGACCCAGCTGAGAAGGAAAAGATGCACATCACAAATTGAGATACATTATGCCTTGTGACTTTTTGACAAGCACTGAATTTGCTCAGTTCCAGGATCTGGAACTGTTGATGCAGTCAGGCTGAATTGATCAAACTTGTTTCAGATGGTGGGAGAGAAGAGGTTCGAAGAAAAACTTAGGAGATGTTAGTCATTTCATTTTTAACATTTCTGAAATGCTTCATTTCTGTACAGTGAAAACCAATTTTTCAAAATAGTGCCAAGTTGACTCAAGTGGCTTCTTTTCTGTAGAATTTTTTTAATGGTTCTTTTTTAGATCAGCCACAGAATGAAAACTTCTAACTCTTGTATCTGTTTAGGTTTTTTCTGATCTAAATTTTCTAGTCTGATATTGATTCAAATAAAACAGTCCCCAGAGTGTGGAGCTAGGCGGGGCAGTGGCAATAATATCCAACTTTTACTTACAGAGAAATTTAACCTATTGTGTTTATAAGCCTGTATCATTCATGGTACTTAACACCAATAAATGTGTTTGCCACACTTAGTATTTACAAAAGCACCCCTTCAGTTTGAAATCGGCAGCCAGATTTATTCATTTAAGATTTGTTTAAATGCTGTCCTGGGTAGGGGTGCAGTCCTGAAACAAGGCCTGTGAACACAATTTGCTTCTCTCTGGTAGAATCTACAGTGAAGTTACTGAAGATCTGTTTGTCAGATTTGTTGTTTGAATGAGTTGTTATGCAGTGAATGCTAAAGCAAGACAAGGAAATCTGATTGCAAATGCTTGTCTGTTAATTAATGCTCTAAAGATGATGTCATGTAAACAACCTTGCTTAAGGGATGGTAAAAGAAAAAAACCCAGCCTATTAATAACAGCAAATTATTTGAAGTGATATATAAAGTGGATATATAAAAAGGAATTTATTGAAGCACTAGACAAACGTTTGGGGTTTATTGTGTTTGTGTTTTTACCACAGGGAGGTGGATGTAAATTCCTTAGGTACAACTGCTCCATTGAGTCTCCCAGGAAAGGATGGAGCTTCATGCACCCAGGAAGACTTACACATTTACACGAAGGACTTCCTATCTTGAATGGCACAAGATACATTGCAGTATCATTTATTGATCCTTAATTTTATTTTTCTTTGTCCTCTTCAACAGCAGTGTTCTTTACATAAACATTTATTTATAGATTTCTTCTGGAAGATGGTGATAAAAGAAACTTTAAGTTACTGTTACCACACAGCAGAGGTACTTTGGGCTAAAAGGAGGAAAACAGAAAATGTTCTAATATTGTTCAAGATTTCTTGATATCTGCTCTGAGCCTTGAGTCCCAAAGTAAACATGTCCTACTTGTTTTTCCATTCTGCTGTCCTAAAGAGTGGATAAGGAGAGAAAATGGAAAAGCACAGTGAACCCCTTTCTTCATTGAAAAAAACCCAAACCCAAGCAACGCTAAATACAAAATCATCGGAAAAATTTATCGAGGTTTTCATTCAGTTAAGTGACACAGCTAAAGTTTGGTGGTCTGTATATTTGGTACCAACCAATGAAAGAAAAATCACAGCATAAAAACAAAATCAAATGAATCTTGTTTACAGTTGTTTCTGGTAAGCAATAATTCCATATGCTGGTTTATACTGAAGGGAAAATGTCTCTGTAGCCTGGTCTCTTAATTCATTGTCAATACTGAAATGTACACCCTTAGGAGAAAAAAAAATAAATTAATTGCAGAGATGGAACAAGGATTAAATCCTTTTTCTAAGGAGAAAATATTTTATCATTTGTTCTGAGAACTTATCCTGTTGAAAGCTTACTTTTCTTCAGCAAGTGACCTTTGTTTAAAGTGAGTTATTTTTCTAAATGTGTAGTTGCACCCAATGGATACTGGAAATTTGATGCTTATTTTCAGAACGCTGGTAAATTTTAATAGGATGTTTTATAGGGACAGTTTTCTACTCTTAAAATTACTTGAATTTTGTATCAGGAAAATGAAATGGTGGCAGTCTCTTTTAAAGCTAAGGGTCTTAACTTGACATTTATTTTAAAGAAATTGGTTTAAAGTATTCCTACTGTATCTACTGTTTGTAATTTAAAGAAACTTGAAGCTAACTGTCTCAAAGTCTACAGTGCCAAAATGCACGACATGTTGGAAAACCTTGTGAAAAATAAAGGGTAATTTTAAATTAATGGAGCAGCTGTTACTTGACTGTATCAGGTAGTTTCTTTGCATTTGAGACTGTTCTTAAAGAAACTGATTTACTGACAAATATTTTCTAATGATCTGTAGATGGAAGATGGGTGTGTCAGATTTTGGGTTGTTTGCTATTGGAATTATTTCAGTGAGTGCCTGTGTACCAAGCCTTGCATTACAATTTCAGAATGACCCCAGCAGGAGTGATGGTTCCTGGGTTTGTTTTTATATGGAGGCTGTTTGATGATCTAAACAGTACTTCACTTTTTAACTGTGTATCTTTGAAGAAGCCTCATATCACATTTCTAAACAGAAACTTTATTTGCAGCTAACAGGATTAGGAGAAAGTTTCAAAGATTTTTCTTTTACTGAAAATAACCACATCTGCTTATTTCCCTGTTCTGCAGTTTTGAGGAATGAGTTTTAGCCATATTTAAAGTGATACTGAAGTAAGTACATCAAAGTGAGTTAACCTCAATCATGTATTAAAACGGGCTGGCTTGAAAAGGAATCGCTTTTGACAGGAATTTTTTTGCTTTCTTTCATTTTCTCTCTACACTGCCAACTTTTGTCCTTTCCAGGAGAACATTTGGGGGTTGCTATCCCTCAGCTTTGTTTCCTGGTGTGAAACAGCTGTCTCAGTGTCTTTCTCTACTGCCTGTGCTTAGACAAACCTCACAGATAAGAAAATCTTCAGGCCTTCAAAATGAAAACAGCCTTTGTTAGTCATCTTTGCTGAGCATTTGTCTGTGGTCTCTTTGGCTAACTTAGAACAGAATAATACTTTTTATCATTGGATCTGTTAACAGACAGTTTATTGTTTTGAGGAGATTTCTTGGAAAAAAATGACAAAAGTACAATCCTGTAACACAGGGAAGTTTCTGCATTTCTGCAGAATTCCCCCCTGCCCCCAACTTGTATTTCAATTATGTATTCTGTAATCCTCAGCAAAATTTCTCTTTTTTTAGTGTGTATTTTGCCTCAAGAAAACCCCGAGGGCTTTAATTACTGCTAAATTTTTGTTTGCAACTCTTAGTTCACTCTGTCACTTAGTGACAAGTAACTCTGTGTTTACTGTGCTGCACATTTGTTGGAAGGGAAAATGTGTTTGCCATGCTTGAGTTACTAATGTTTTCTTTTATTTCTTCTTTCAATAAAGTATTTGCAAAGGGTAGCAGATGCCTTTCAAGTGGACAGCAACAGGTATGGAAGTGTTCTTATTAACTTCTTGGGAACTCACACATGCCAGGAAAAGAATTTTTTTTCTGAACAATTCACCTGAATTAGTTCTGAAAGCTTTGCTGTGCTGTTGGACTGTGAGGTTATAAAATCCCACAGACTAACCAGGAGTGCCACTATTAGAAGATTCTCTCTATATTTCATTACTTTTAAAAGCACTTAGACTCTCGTGTCTCTTTAGCAAAGTTTGTTTTGGGGCATAGAAGATACAGCAGCAACCTAAATTCCAGCAGTGTATGAGAAACCTCAGGAGTACAGGGACATAAGGGTGCTCTGCAACAGATGAGGCATTTGCAAAGTATTTTGTTTGTTCTGCTTTCATCTAGCTTTACTTTTCACTGTTAAGTGCTTGGAGAGACTGTGGTGTGGGTAAGAAAACAGTATATAGGCAATAGATTTCTGAAGTCTCCTTTTGCTTAAAAATACTGAGTATAGCTTGGTTTTATTTCATATTTGTGAACTATTCCAGCTGTACTCCTAAGAAATGTTCAGCACTTTTGGTTGTTTTACACATTTAATCTTCTTTAACATCACTGTTCAGCAAGTAATTCCAATATCTATTTGTCAGTTCATGTTTTTGTTCCCAAAGGATTACTGTTTCATGCTTACTGTGAGTGGGTAGGAGTAAGACTGACAAGCCCCAAAATAATATTTTTTTTCAGTGAGGCAATTATAATGAAATCTGTTTGATTGTACCTGTTTCTTTAGAATGACTTTTCCCCCACATCTGCTGAATTCATGGACTAAATGCTAATTCAATGCAGGAGTTCCAGGAGCTTCTCTTTTGCAGCAGATAGAGATATTAAAGAGACAGAAAATCTAGTAAGGACCCTTGTACTTCTTTCCTCCCACGTGTATGTAACCAGTTTTGCTTTTGTTTTTCTGCTTGAAAAAACTGGTTTAGATTTTTCTGTTCAGCTACTGCAGTGATCTTATTGAAGAACTTCAGTTTTATTTGGTTTATTTCTTATATGGTCTTCAGTGGATTCAGTTCTGGAATGAGTAAGTATTTTTTTGAATCTTTGCCTCCATGAATTCTCACTTTCTTGCATGACAGAGTAAGCTGCTCTGCTGTTTTTGAGAGTGGAAGGGAAGACAATACCTGTCTCAGCAGCCCCTATGACTGAGGTGTCAAATAAATTACTTGACTATTACTTTTTTTGGGATTTTTCTAGATTCTACAGCAGACTATGAGTTGGAGGGCAGAGCTTTTACAGAATATTTTTGTAGAATTGATATTGGTAATTCTTACAGATGAGATTTTAGTAGTAGTAGTGTCAACTATAGAGTTGGAAGAATAAGTAATTAATTTATGACTGCCAAGATTTTGTTGTACCTAGATGGTGAAAGTGCCACTTAAATGGCTCTCCAGCACAAATGCTTTCTGTATCTTAATATAAGAAGTTACTTGGAATCTAATAAAGCAGATAGCCTTGCTCAACAGTGCTAAAGAACCTAGGTCAAAACCTTAAATACAATGGAAAGAAAAGCTTTTATTTTCTTCAGTGAGATATTTGGCACTTTGTCACTTTTCTTTTTTCCCTTCTGTGTGTAATTCTCTTCCTGTTTGACATATGGGTCAAATCTGTATGAGTGCATCCCACTTACAGGGTGGTGGCTGTCTTTCATTGTATTTCAGGGCTAGGGGGAGGGCAGAATGAGGAAAGGATGGGTGGAAGTTCAGAATTCACCCCACACAATTACTTCCTTGTGCAGCTGTTTGCACAGAGCTGTGTTCCTACAGCACCTCAATCCTAAACTAACAGGAGGAGGTCTGAGAAGCACTTGAAATCCTGGCATGATGCAAAGGCTGGTAAATGCAGGATCATCTTTTTCTCTTGGCAATTTATTGCTTCTGGAAAGTGACTTTTCTGGATTAAGCTTCACTTCACAAGAGCTGTTTTGGCTGTGTTAAAGCAATGCCCCTCAGGATTATTTTGCACAAGGATCAAATGTAAGATCAGCTCTCTGATAAAATCATATTAGTCTTAAGTTATTTAATAGAGTGTGGCAACAGTTCAAAAGTAGGATTTCAGTCAGCATGATTACAGCCTGTGTTGGCATCAGTGCAGCTGCAGAAGTAGCAAAGCTGAGAGCCTGGCCAGTGAGGAGGGTCTTGGCCTGGGGTGATGCTGTGCTGCTTAGGCAGTCAGAAAACTGTGCTTTCTTGAAAAAACCTGCTTGTGTTGTGGGTCCTGAATACTGATCCCTTTGCACTTGCCTGCTCCACTTCTGCTTCATGGTTGTTGAATGTGTGAGTGCCTGAGGTTGCCAAGGGAGATGTGTAGTCATATAGTAACAGACTCAGGAACTGGTCTGCTGGCCTCAAACCAGGGCTCTGCTGTTCCCAGAATTTTGCTTACTTGTGAGAGGAGTTGCTCAACTACCAGTGACTCTGTACCATTTTGTTTCTGCAGTCTGTTGAGAGAGAGGAACAGAGAAAGAAAGAAGGGAGCAGAATAAATTTATTATAAGCTACTTCCTTGCTACAGTGTCTGTAGTGTAGACAGGGCATGAAAGCCTTGCATTTTCAGAGCCTGAGTTGGTATGACAATCAGTGTGAGCAGTAATGTAAGCCCATGAGATGGTTTACCATATTTAATACTTTAAAACATCAGGACCTACCCTTCAGAGTGGGCTTTGCTAACACTTGAGGCTTTAAGCTTTCTCAGACATGGGTTGCTGCTCTCCCACAGTGTGCAGTTATCCATGCACTGTCAGTGTGTGAAGAGATTTGCAGCCTTGCTGTTTTCCACTTCTCCATGTCTCTAGCAGCAGGACTAGCAGAATAACTGCTCAGGCCTTTGTTCCTTAAAGCAAATTGCTGATTGGTAACAATTATCATTCCCCATTATAAGGGGAAGGTGTGTTCAACTTGTGATGTTGATATTTGAATAACAGGTCTTTCTCCACCTCTTGTGGTAGCAGTCAGGGTGGAGGGATGGAACTGGTGAGGGTACCAGAGAGAGCAAGCTGCATCCTGCTCTGGTCCCACAGTATGCACACTGATCAAAGAGAAATCTAGGGTTTACTGCTAGAGTTTGATCCAACTTAGTTACCCCAGGATGTGTATAAAGAGCTTAGACAAAATGGAGTGTGCTTTTTAAGGATTAACTCCTCTGATGTTTTAGCTCCTAAATTATATCAAATCTCTGAGCTTATGAGAGATAAGGATTTGGGGGGTTAACTTGCTTTTTCCTCAGAGACTTCTAACATAGAGGTGGTGCAATTAAGGCATTTCTGTAAGAAGTGCTTCTAAAGGAAGGTACTCCAGCATGAATTAAATAGAATGCATGAGAAGCTGGGGCAGAGAGTGTTAAGTATAAATTACTAGAAGCTCTTTTTATCTTTGGCAGGGCTGGAGAATGGGCCTGCCCACCTCGTACAGAGTGCAACAATGAACTTCTGGCATAGCCAAATTTAGAGACTCGTCATCTCTGAATCACTTTTGTACACTGTGATTCACTCAGGGAGCTATTTCAAGCATTTGGTCATTGTTTAAAACATGTACCACATAAAGTAGGCTAGGTCCTGATATATAAAATAGTGATTTGCTGTAGAATTTCTAGATCCAGCTGTCACAGACTTGTCTTTGCTGTGCCATCAGGAATTGTAAACTGGAGATTTTGATAGAGTTACTTGAAAATAGAGGAAATTCTCAGTTCTTATACTTCAATCACATGTGTTAATCTGCATGAGAGCATTTTGGCCACATGTGCTATGAACTTTTAGTTCTCTTAGCCTCCTTGCCTGCATTCCCATCACTCAGGCATACAGTGCACGTCTCTCCAGGCAAACCGTGCCCCCTTCACTCTCATGTGTTTGCCAGATGTCAGCTTTCCAGGGACAAAAAACAAGCATGGGTGGCCAATGGCTTTTGCATGAATGGAGGCAAGAGCAAGGGAGGCAGAGACAAGGCATCTTTATTCTCAAGTGTTCTTGAAGTGTAAATTTTTAAACTGCTTCTTCCGAGCTCTACAGAGCTATGCTCTGTAAAAAAGCACAGATGAGGTTTCCTGATTTTCTTCGAGTAGTCTGTGCAGCCACTGGGATGAGATGGACATAGAGGGCTCCAGGCAAGAGCAGTTTCTCAGCTCCCACAGGCAAGCTCTTCATCCTGAGCTTGTGGCTCTTGGAGCAGGTGACCCGTGCCATGTTTCACTGCTTGGTCTGTCTTTGGTGAGAGCTTTGTAGTCTCATCTCATTATCCATCAGTGTATGTGTATGAGCACAAACCTATTCTTCATTTTTTCCTATAGCCTGGCTGTAGCTTGGCCTTGTTCTGCAAAAAGGGTTTTTTCATTGTGCAGCTCATACTGAAAAAAATCATCTTACCCCCTTTTTCTGAAAATTGGGGCCCAGAGAAGAGTACACAGGCATGGTTTCATATTTCTTTAAATATTACTGACAAAAAGGGCATATGAATATGAACTTCACATGAACTAATTGATCCATGTTAGTTGTTCAAATAGCAGAAGTAGGAAAAATGAGATGTTCTTTAGCTTGAACATAGTGGTATGGGAAATGCTCTGTTTTTCAACATTAGGTAGACATAATCTACCTGAAGTTATACAAACAGGAAAGACTGAATGGACATCCCAGTATGTCTCCAAAATAGCTGTGCAGGTGTTCTTGAAATATTTTTTTAGCAAATAAATGGATCTGTTCTTGGCAAGATGTTTCCATTTTTATTTACTTTTAGTATCAAGGGAACAAAAGTACATTAATGTACTGCTATAGCAGCATTCAAATGCTGGGAATCAGAAGCTCAAAATAAATAAATAGAGATTATATTGCAGAGGAGAGAAAAACTTTGCAGCCATTGAGACAATAAAAATATTTCCTGTATGGAGTATTTAATGACCAGAACCCTGAGATGGCACTTGAGGAATGTCATCAAAATACCACAGCCTGAAGATGATTTTTTTTATTTTTTGCATAATTTTAACTCTTTAAAAAGACCTTCTAGCTGCAGACTTTATTCCTGAGGGGTCTTTTCTTTATGTACAACCAAAATTAGAGATTTCATTAAAACATATGTACTCAGAAATAAAGCCAAACTACCAACCTAGTCAAGGTTCATTACCTGAGATGCCCCCACATGCAATGCTCTAATACCTGCCCAGTCTCATGCTTGGCATTAAAATTCCAGGGTAAGTTCTGCTAAGCTAGCAGGCAAAAAGTAGTCAAGGATAGGTGTATTTTTGATAGATTTCATTCAGTGCTGACACTAATTGCATTTGTGAGTGCAGGTTGCTAATGGAAGGATTAATTTCAGCTAGAACAAGCTTTTGCACACAGCTTTGACAGATCCTCTGCTTGTGGGTATGTAAGAACTGGTAAGAAGTTTGCAAAATACTTGGGCCTAAAGTGCAAATTTATCTATTTCCTGCAAATCAGGAGATGTAATTTGATAGTGAGACCACAGAAGCCAAGGGCTGAGAGAGCATGGGCCCACAATTCTGGCATCTGAGACAAGCTTCACACTTAGGATAAATAAGACAATTGTTGAATGAAAGGATGCTGAAATCTCACCTGGCTCTTACAGCTGGGAATTAAAGACACTCTTTCCTTAAAGATGGGAGCAAATGAACCTTTTCTGTCTTGGTAATTAAGAAATCCAGCTAGAGCTCCTTGTTGTTTTTCTTATGGACATGTGGGAGCAGGATGGCAATTGCAGAGTAGCACCAGGGCTTGATGGATGTCCAGGCAGAGCACTGAGACAGAGCAAAGTCTCTGGAAGAGGGAAGGCTGATACCACACTCTGTGTTTTTCCAAGGCACTGATCAGGTCTGGTTTCTTATGCCCTTTGTATTTGCTTGGTTGTTTGTTTCTTCTTTTTAATTGGGAAATGGAGGAAGCTAGTACAGTTCTTGAACAATGTAAATCACTAGAACTATAGAAAGGAGAAGTGAATACTTTCTTTCAGAGAAGTAGTAGAAATACATAATCTGAGTGTTTAAGGAAACTCTGGTTGACAAAGTGTAGGAAATCTGCAGTAAGCAAATCTTGTTCTTTTTTCTGGAAATTCCCTTACAGAGTTATTTGATTTCTGCAGATAATGGAGTAAAAAATGCACAAAGTAAAACTGCAGCTCCTTGCTAATGCAAAAGGAATTGGTCTCATAAGGCTGAAAAGTTTTTTTTTTTGCTTCACAAAGAAACTTTAGAGAAGGGTACTCATGTATTTATCGTAAGTAACTCAAATGTAAATTTTGCTTCTGTATAATTCTTTTACAAATATTCCCATCTGCTTTTGCCCTTTTGTTTTTGATGTGCTTATCTCCAAGCTGAAGATTTTATGTGCAGCATGCAGTATTGTAGTGCTGCTGCTTTACTTCAAAGGCAAGCCAAGGAAGTTCTTTTGGATTGAATATCTTCCACAGAAAATCTGCTTATGATAAAAACTTACAGCAAACTTTACTAGATTTTTATCTTTTCTCTTTTGAATATCTATGAGGTGATGAATGTTTGTTGCTAATGATAAGAATGTTTTCCTCTCACTACTGAAGCTTGCAGATTTTTTTTTTAAAAAAACCCTCCCAAAGAAAGTGATTTGGGATTCAGTTTCATTTTTAAAAGGAAAGGAATAAGTTTGTGGGTTTGATTTTTTTTGGTTTTTGTTTGTTGGGATTTTAATCTTTAATAATAGAACCAAGTAGATGTATACAAAGCAAAGTTAGAAATCTCAATCCATAGGAAATGAGTTTAGAAAAAGTGCAAGGCAGTGGAATTGAGTGAGCAAGTGACAACATCACATATCATGATCTATCCTTCATGCAAAAAATAATATTAAATGTCTTATTTCAATCCACGTGCTAAGCTGTAATGGAGAGTGAAATATATTGATCATGTCAGAATTTAACAGATCCTCTGTTGTCTTCCATTTTCTGTTCTAAGGGGCTGAATTCCCAGTAGGCATCTCTGCTGTCATTTCTCACATTTGGCCAGTTGAAACATTAAGAATTATTTATAAGGCCACTAATTGGAACCCCTACATTCTCCCATCTCAACTTTAGTCTACTCTGTTTCCTTGCCAACAGTTGTTAGATAAATTTAATTCATTAATTTTTGCCTTTTCTGTGCTGCCTTCCTTGTGTGTTGCTTGGTGCAATGTCTCGTGGTACAAGCAGAGCACTGCTAAGCCATGGCACTTCTCCATCCCTTGTGCCAACTTCTTTCTTGAACCCAGTGTTTTCCTAAACGCCTGTGGTCCACTGGTAAAGTGATTACAGAGATGCCTCAGTCCTTCCTCACCGTTTTATGGAACATTTCACTGCTTCTCTTGGATTCCTGGAAGTTGGTTGTATGTACAGAGCTTCTTTCTGTGCTCCCACCTGGCGTGAGTTCAGCATGTTGATAGCCCTCTGTAAAAAGTGAACCTTGATAAAGGGAATATTCTTCCTTTTCATCTAGATTTCCAACTGCCTAAGTTTTGAATTATGAATGTTTTTCTGTGTAGTAGGGTGGTGTGGGAAAAGAGAAAACAGTCCAACAACACAGCCAATACCACTGGCAATAAAAATGCTACTTAAATGTGAAGCATGGTTTCTTCATGGTATGTTTCTCCAGGCTCCAGCTCCTCTCTCTTCATCCCTCCTTCAGTCCAGAAATAAATATATTCAAGCCAAATGCCAAAATAGAACTTTCCTTTCCTTTTTAGACTAGCTGTAAGTTCAGGACAGTCCAAAGACTTGCAGAGAAAATGGACTAATAGCTTTGCACAGTGTCAATTTTGTATTGATTTGTCATTCAGGAAATTATTTGAAGGTATGTTAACTCTTTGAACTGAACTGCTGTCCTCTGCAAGCTGGAGTGCATTATGTTTTGGTTAAATGATAACACATGAAGCTCAGAGAAGGCCCTCTGAATATGTAATGTTGCTTTTTGTGCTCATTTTCATGACAACTTGGGGCAGAAGGCTACTAGAATTCTCATATTCACTAAACTTAAACCAAGAATAATAACAGCATGAAAAAATGCTTATAATTTAGGAGTGAGTTTTGGATAGTCCTACAATAGCCTCCTGTCTGCTAAGCTTCTGGTAATTTATTCTGCTATCTCAGGTATGTATTGCATAAATAAACCACAAGAACATAATTTGATTTATTTGGTGGTTAATTAAGGTTGCTCACAGGAATAATCTTTAAAACTCTGATAGAGACTAAATAACCATATTTTTGAAACAACTAAAGTGTATGAACAATGAAATAGTGAGATTTGTTTTGGGGCCATGCCTGCAAAATGCTGAATTTCTGCACATTTGACCAAAGTTTCTTGGAAATGACCTTTCTCAATTTCATTTCATGATCTGTGTTCTGTAAACTCTCTTCTGTAATTTGCTGGGGAGGTCAAAATATTTAAACTAGTTAATAAAAGTATGAGCAAACAGAGACAGTGGAAGGAAAAAAAAGGCTTTGTCTTACCCATGTACTTTTTCTCTGGTGAGTAGAAGTTGTAGATAAAGTAGTGCCTTTATCCTCTGTCAGCCATCCTGTGGCCAAAACTGAATTGTGCAGATGCTTGTTAAAACCAGGATGGGGTCTGGATAATAGAAATTAGGACAGAAATAAAAGCTGCAAAAATACTTCCAATATAATATTTAAGGTACCTTTTTAGGAGTCAAGTCAAGAATATGGTCACATTTGTAAAGTGCGCATTTCTCCACATGCACCTAATAATGTCATGAATAACACTTGCATACCCACATTTTTAGGTGGAAGTTGCAATTTACAGCCTGGGAGAGGATGAAATAGTGTCTGGTAATAGAGCAGCGCTCGCACAGCCTTTCATCTAAGTGCGTCAAAGCACTTGATGGGAGAATCGTGGCTCGGAACTGATTTGTTCATTCCATTTGGCAGCAAATCTGGGAAGAGGCTGCAGAGTCTCGGTTTCCAGCCTTGGCCGTGGCCCCTGGCCGAGTGACTGAGTTGCCGGGCGAGCGGCCGCGGCTGCTGCGAGCGCTTCCCGGCAGCGCGGCTGGGGCTCCGAGCAGGGACAGCTCCGAGCAGCAGACACAGCCCCTGCCAGCTCCGTCTGCACAGCAAGGAAACAAAGACACAGCCTTCCCAACGAGCTGATGTTTGGTGCGGGATCTCTTTCCTGGTCCTATTCTGTTACTTTCTAAAAATGTCTGCTGGTATGAGCCCAAAATCAGCCGGACTGCGGGAGCCAAGAGCGGCAGCAGCCAAAGCGATGCCGTGGGAGCATCTCTTGCCTTCCCTGGTCAGCAGAGAGCCTCCACCTCCCTGCTCTGTGCTCAGCCCCTCCTGTTCCTGTTCTACCTTCTCATGAAATGCTACCTCTGAATCTTGTGCTCTTGTAAATTGGAATGTTGATATATAGAGGTTGTGTTGATGCATGATGGGGCTAATTACTTGGTTAATGTTTTCCTAGATGGTGGTTGAATGTGCCATTTCCTTTTGGTGGTGAGTATGAAGTAACCTGGATAGGTGTGGCCCCTTTTCCAAGCCTTTCTGCTAATTATTTGGATAAGAGAAAATAACTGTTACCACCCAGAAGTAAAATGTCATCATGTTTCTTTGAAATGATTTACTGTTCCAAATATTGAAACCCCTTTTTTTTTTATTTTTAATATCTTAATTCCTGACCAAAACACTCAAATATTTCAGGTGACCACTGACATATATGTTTGGTTGTACATTTTCAAAGCCAGGTCAAAAAATAATATAGACCTTAAAACCATATTTAAAAAAAGAATTTTGCACAGACCCATGTCTTGAAGTTTCTTAACAAGAGGCAGGTGAATTGAGCAATTTTCATCAGCTCTAATTTGATGAATTTGTCTACTCAGTCAAGTCAGAAAAATTTAAATGGAAACTTTGTATACTTCAGTGAGTGGATTAACCAATTATGTGGTTTGTAGGCTTCAGAGAAAAATACAAAAAGGAAAAATTATGTACATTTTACACCTTAAACGTGAAAATGCTTGGGCTATTGTATTTTATGACTATTCATTGTTGATTTAGTTTCTTTACCTGCTCTGGAAGTAAAGATCTTGAGCTGCTGACTAATAGAATGTGAAATCTTTGTGTTACCTCATAAGTTCTCTGTTGGCAAAGTTCAGTTGTTTCAATGTAACTTTATTGTCAAAGGAAGTCATTATCAGAAGAGGCAATTTCTTTGTGAGTAAAGCCATTTTGAATTTTTTGGATTGGCTTTTGATTTTAGGGGTGTGGCAGATCAGAGAATACAACTGCAATTTTTTCTTACTTGAGATTGTTGATGTTATCTTCTATGTGAGCCAAAAAGTTACAGTTTTGTGCCTTTTTGTGCTANGGCTCACATAGAAGATAACATCAACAGTTTTGTGCCTTTTTGTGCTGTGTGATTTCCTTTCTAGATATCGTAAATGAGAAGAGTGTTTTCAAAAAAAAAAAAAAAAACAAAAAAAAAAAAACAAAAAAAAAAAAACAAAAAAAAAAAAACAAAAAAAAAAAAACAAAAAAAAAAAAACAAAAAAAAAAAAACAAAAAAAAAAAAACAAAAAAAAAAAAACAAAAAAAAAAAAACAAAAAAAACCAAAAAAAAAATGAAAAATAAGGGAATCCCTAAACTGGCCTTAAAGACTAATCCAGAAAAAAAAAAGTCCTTATCTTGTTTGGTGGCTACATAATGTTTTGCTCCTCCTAAATGCACTAAAGGAGCCCATGAAGTGTTAAGAACCATTTTTCCTATAAGAATGGAAAATGTAGCAAGTATCTTTATTTATCATGGGATTTCTGTGGTTGGTAGTAATGAGTCAGGTTAAAGCAGACCAATGGGGCAAGGGGGAAAGGACAACTTTCTTTGCAGAGAAAGCAGAGTGTTGGAAATAGGAAGGTGCATGGAGTGGCTCTTGTGCCACGTGTCAGCTTCACCAGTGCTGCTGTGCTGGATACCCTGGTTATCCTACAGCACTTTGCAACCACAGCTGGGCTGTCAGCTGGGTAAGTCATGCTGTGTTTATCCTGAGAGGTCATTCTTGGCCAGGGATCAGTACAGATCTGGCAGTCCCAGATAGTTTTGAAAGGATGAAGCAGTGCTGGAGAGCCGAGCTTTCATCCCATCAGTGGAAAGTTTGGAGATGTGGAGTGGGTTCAGTCTGTGCTTTGGGCTGTGGGTGGGTAAATGGAGACCTGTTTGTTTCATGGCTCTGCTTTCCCTCAACAGCCATCCTTGCTGCAGGAGCACAGGAGGAGGTGTGGATGCAAGAGTTGGGGCTGCTTTGCCACTGCCAGAGCATCTGCTTCCTCTATCACCCGTTCAGCTTCACGGGGCTCGGGTCACAAGCCTGGGAAGCAACAACAGAAATGTCCTCTTGCCATTTTTAGTCCTGACTGACATTTATAGCATCAGGCACAGAAGATGTTCCTCAGCTCTGAGTGAATGAAGCCTCTAAATCAAGAGCTGTGTGGCTGCTAATAAAGCAGCTGCTTACTCATCAGATCTTGCATCCTTGGGAATTCTTCACATCTCTGGTCAGGTTTCATTTCGTAGATGTATGGAAAGTATATATCCACCAAGAAAGATACTATTAAGGACAAATAAATGTGTGTAGTATATTTTATTTGAATTGTCATTTGGATGGAAGTGCTTTCAGAAATGGCTTTTTAGCTGGAAGACTGTTTCAGAGCTGAAGTGATTCAGGGGAAGAATAAAGCCTGTGAAACTCACTTGGAGCAAGGGTGGAAAGAGGCAGTAATTTGTCTCTTGCTCTATTATATAATTCAACAGTAGATTAGAAGTGCTTTCAGCTGCAGAACCAGGTCTTCTAAGAGCAGCTTGTACAGACAACATATTTTTCCATGTCCTGACTCTAAGGGGTGTTGGTTCCTGTGTTTGCAGCCATAAGGAGCAAGCTCAGCTTGAGGGCTTATGCCAAAGATTATTCCTGAGGACAGAGACCATGAACCCTGGCTGCTGCCAGGCTGTGGGCTCTCCCCACACCATTGGGAGCCTCAGCCTCCTGCAGGCAGGCGTTGGGAGCTGGGAAATGGAAACCAGGCCATGGGTGCTTTTGGCAACATCCATCTCTCTTTTTATAAAACAGCATACCTGGGTTTTGCTGTCTCTCACTTCCTCCCTCCCAGAACAGAGTAAATATTTGTCCAGAATCTCTCTCTATCTCCTAGTATTTGGAAATCTGTTCTGAAGGTGTGTGGGTATAAGAACTGGACAGGGAATAAAGAGGAATGTTTCTGTTAAAGCTGCTGCAGAAGAGGAGAGAAAAGTAGCTTTAATTTTTTTTTTCCTCCCTGCCCCTCCTCAGAAACCAAATCCAGCAAAACTACCATTTCAGGAAATGCACAGATTTGCTTTAGAAATTTCCTTCTGCTACAACGTATTTTCTTTGCTGGCTCATCTCTGGAATTCATCTGCATTCATTGTCTCGGCAGTCACTATAGCCTAGCACTACTGTAAAAGTTTCCAGGGGATTTTATTAATTTGACTCCTTATGTTATGCTCATGCCTAATCAATGGATTGATTGTGGCAAGAAATATTTCAGAAATTTGACTTTGTCTGCCAGTGTGTGGTAATTTATGATTTAAACTTGGAGATTGTTAAGGGAAAATGGTGGCTCCTACAGGCTTTATTGGACAGATGTATATGAATGCTGATTATGCTATTTATTGTGTAGATCTCAACTGACTGCATGCTAATCAGCTTCTTTTTCCTTAGCTAGCCTGGAGTTGCTTTTCTAGCAGTTTCTACTTTCCTCATTCCCTCGCCACGTATGTACTTTCTCTCCTCGTCTTTTATTCTGCACAGATGCTCTGTTGATGTTCTATGAACACAGGCAGGGAAAAGCCCCTTGTCATAAATATTTTCTTTTTTTTTTTTTTTTCACCCCTCTTTGGCAGTGAAGCATTTGGCCACGTCTTCATGTTCTCTTCCTCCCAGTATTGTTTCCAGATGTTGTCTTGGTGCTTTTTTCTTGTTTGCGTTTGGATTGTCACTTGATCATTAGCACTCTGTTTTTGAGGGGGAAGCCTTTGACTTGGTAGCAAGCAGACATGAACCCAAGCCACAACTGTCTGACCTCAGCTTCCTCTGTTTGAGGTTGTGTTTGGATTTAAGATGGTGGTTTGGCCTATGGCAACAGTCAGACCCAGCCACAAAGTGCATTTCTGAATTCAGAGGTGGATTTTACCAATGATCCAAGACTACACAGCTTATTGCTTTATGTGGACTATGTGTAGAGTCAAATGCTGTTGCTTTCCTTTTGTTTGGAACACTGCTATGGACAACTTGCATCTTCAGAGGAATTAAATAACCTGAAACTCTGTGCTTGATGTGATTTTTTTATTGAGTGCCACAAATATGAGTATCATGTATTAGTGAGACCATTCCTCCCCAATGATCCTGGCACAGACCTGAGCTGTGCTGCTCTGATAAGAGGAATTGGAGCTCAGGTTCTTCTTGCAGCTGCCTTGAACACCTTTTCCTTTCCATTGCTCCTAGAGGAGTCTTGGGAGAGTCAATCTTGTTGGAGTGACAGATGTGACGGTGCTGGGGCTTTGCAGTGAGAATTATTAATAACCTAAATATAGGTTTTTAATTATTAATAACCTAAACACAGGGTAATATAATTTGTTTTGGTACTTACATTGGTAAGTACCAAAACAAGCTATATTAATCTATGTTCCTCATATCTCTCACTACTCATGAATTAAGCACAGGGAGAATGCTCTTTTCTCACATAGCCCAGGTTAATCCCATCCTGTCTCCTGGCTGTTGCTTCTGGCATGAAGAAATCAAATATTAGCTTCCCAGTGTTTAAGTAGTGTCTGTGTTTTGTGAATCACTGATTTTGGAGTGTTTCCTGCCTACTACTGGTGGGGAATTTGCTCCTTTACCCCATCCTTAGGAAGTGGAAGATTAGCTGGAGACCAACTTAACTGTATGCCATCCCCAAATGAAAGCAGTTCAGAAAGCAGATAGGCCCCAAATTCAGTCTGGTACAGAAATGGGGACCTGCAGTCTGCAAGTGACAAAACATGGGAAGAGTCACACAAGTGACAAAGACTAAACTCTGTTATAGCAAGGCTGTTTCAGACAAATTCACCCCAGCCTATCCAAGGCAGGGGTCTTAATCAAATTTCATCAGAGCAAAAATGGTTTGTGTCTGGCATTCCTCAAGACTAAAGCTCTCCCCACTGTCAGGAAAAGGATGGGAAAAAAATTCACTCTACCATTAAAAACTGAAGAAATTGAAAAGTTGTTTTTGTTCCAGCAAACTTCATGTATCTCTTCTCCTCCCTTGGCGGGAAGAAAGCATAAATACCATCTTGTAAACTGTGGTTGATCTGGCAAGATGCAGATGTTTATTCCTATGGGATAATTTCCTATGCAGCAGACTTGTTCCAAAAGTAGTCCAGAAGTGATTAAATCTGGAGAACAATGTTACATTTACATGATCCACAGGAATTCAGCTCATCTGTGCTTACTCCTTCTCAGCTGGAAAGAAGCAAATAATGCCCAGATTTCTCTTGCTGTGGTGAAGGTGTGATTTCTCTTGCTGTGTGCTCAAGGGGTCTCTCTTTTTCTGGCCCACAGGAGGGCAACATCGAGCTGCAGCTGAAACAGGCATTGCCAGAGCAGGTGTACAGTTTGCTAATGTAAGAATCAATGAATTGAAACGAATGAGCTAATTTAGAGGTATTATAGACTATGGCTGTTTAGTGGTATGTCAGTCTGCATCCTCTCTGGCTTTGGTTGTATTTGTGGTTAATCTGTAATTGCTCTAAATTCCTTTTGTCATCTGTAGCCAACAGCATATGATGTGAAGAATAAGACAAAGTTCTTTATTAGGGTGTAGTCCTGTTTTTCTTTTCTTCTTGCCTTTTTTTTTTTTCCAAACTGTATTGCATAGTTGTGTTGTGTTGAGGAAAATGGATTACAGTTTTGAGTTGTGGCATTATCTAAGAGCACCTGTATGTTAAAGGCTCTGCTACACAGATTGCAGGCTGAGAACTGCACAATACTGATGGCATGAAGTTCAGTTATTTCAGCAATGTACCTGCTTTGGTATTTAATGCAGCTGGCTTGCAGTAGCAGTGGCAGTGTAGCAAAGGCAGTGGCACAAAGGGTTTGTTTTGCAGCAACCTGCAGTCTCCATAAATGCTGATCACACTCTGGAGTGAGGTGCTTTGGGAGGCTGGGAAGCCTGACTCCAGAGGAGCTGAAATATGGAGCTGATCTGCCAGAGCTTAGGAGGCTGGGAAAGCACATCAGAGAGAGCTTGGCACCCAGGCTTTCTGAGTCTCTGGATACATGATGTTCTCAGGTTCATAGAACTATAGAATAGGCTGTGTTGGAAGAGACTTATCAGGATCATTGATTAATAGGTGAGTGAAGGGAGAGAGGGCTCGTGACTGCAACCAAGACTTCACAAACCTTTCTTCTGCTGTATCCCTTTGGCTGGCAGAGCTGGATTTGCATGGGGAATTACCTGAACTCCCAGGGTCTTTTCTCCAAGGGAGGGGTGGAGACCCAGATGGAGGTTGTGATATACCAGGCACTAATAACATTTTTGTTTCTAACCAAAATTATCTGGAGGGATAAACAAGGTAGAGTGATTTAGTAAAGGTGATGTCTTTGTTAGACTGGCTAATCCACAGGAAGCTTGAGGGAGGTTTCAGGTTTACATGGGTGTTAGTGGTATGGTTAAGTGAACTTCATTCAGGTGCTTTGAGGTTTCATATAGGCGGTATATTGCCAATTAAAACAAAATTTATAGTTTTTAAACTCCCCCTTCCCCAGAAATAGAAGCTAAAAGCATTATTGAAACTGAAAACCAGGAGTCTGTAACAAGGCATGGATTTTTTGCCAAGTTCCATGGTTCTGCAAGGGGAGAATACTTGAATTTCCTTTTTAATGTTCAAATCAGGAAAGAATGACATAGTCTTCCCCCTAGCCCCCTTTTTTCCCTTTTTTTTTTTTTTTTTTTTTTTTTTTTTACCCCAGGAACTCCTGAAGTATATTGGCAGATACTAAAACGACATTGATAGGACATTATAGATGATGGATTGGTGTGTAAAGGATACATTCGAGTATTTTATTACAAAAGCAATTGTTTGGATGTGTATCACTTCTAGTTTAGCCAGAGGCAGTTATATAGTTTCTTATAGCCAGTAAGAATAACTCTGTGAATTGACATTTTGGGAAGCTATCAATCTTGCAAGGACTCAAAAAAAATTTCAAGTAGAAGAACAGGCTTGTGTCTATTTTGCTCTTTATCAGCAAATGCCATTTTTGGGTCCTTTGGAGCTAGACTTGCTCCAAATCATTATTCTTTAATGAAGAAAAAAAGAAATCAGTCTGGAAATGATTTGGCCTTCAAACCTATTTTGTTTGCCTTCTGTTACTGGATTCTCAAACAACAGCTTTGTTTGTCTGTGCAGTCCTGGCCTTGCCAGTAAGAAGTGCAGGTCTTTAGATGCATTAGCTCATCTGATTATCTTTGTCTGAATTAGCTTTGCTGATTATCAGCAAAGGGTGTAAGTACTAAGGGATACTAAGGGATCAATCAGCATGATCTCTTAAGGGTGAATAATAAAAAAGCTTAGTGTTTTTTATGTAAAGTTCAATTATGCTAATGAAAACTTAAAATAAAGAAAGCCAGATGAGTTTTAAGTCTCTTAAGACTTACTTCTTAAAAGTAATTGTAGTTTCTACAAGTGCATTTGACTTATTTTTGATGGCTTATATGGAATCTAGGGGGTTTGTCCCACTTACATTTTACCTCCTCCTAATGGTTTGTCAAAATGTAGTGGGGGTAAGATGCTCCATGCATGGTTACAGTGGGAAGGCTGCCCTATAAATAGCAATCAGGCAGATCAAATCCAGGGGAAAAAAGAGGCCAAAATAGGCACCCAAAGGTGGGCAGATGTAAATATGCAGCTGTGGCCATGCTGTGGATGGGCAGGAGGAGGGTTTAGGCCTGTGTCCAGCACAGCATCTTCTCTGCCCATGGGAGTGCCTGCAGCAGGGGCAGCCTCAGGGCTTGGTCAGACATGACTGCCATGGCAGAGAATTGCTCCCACAATGGGCACAGCAATCCCAGGCTCCCTTCCAGTCCTTGGTGCACAGGTAGAAAGCCAAGGATAGCACAGCAAGAGGAGGTAAGCCACTATTTTAGGTGAGCTCAATCTGCCCTGCCTTGCCCTGCCTTGCCTCAGAGGTGGCACAATTTGCTCAAATTTTCTCTCTATCTAAAAATTCCCTTCTCATGCCACCTCTAATCCCTGTTCTCCAACCCCCTTTTTCTCCTCCTGGAGCCCTCTACAAACCCCTTCTGATGAGTAATTTCACAAGTTGTCTCTGGTGCCTGTGCCTCCCCCAACCCTGCTCTGCTGCATTGCTGTGGCAGCCCCAGGTGAGCCTTTGCTGCTGAGGAACTCCACAAATTGAGCATGGGATTGCATGAGAAACATCTCAAAGATATCCCTGATGCTGTGAGAAAGGCCTATGGAGCTGGAATGTTAGATTCTCATTGACAGTTGATTTACAGCAAGTGGGATGATGTGGTTTGGAAATATGATATTCATAAAAACACAGCCCATCAAAATACTCCCCCCCCCCCCCCCCTTTTTTTTTTCCCTCCACCTCCAAAAAGCATAAAGTATTTGGACTGGATCCACTTATAGCACAGGTTTTTACATTAAACAGTGTTAAGTGGCAAAACATAGAGAAAAATCTGAAACTGGGGAAGGAGACAGGATATAGGGTGGTTACAGGGACTAATATTGTTTCAACATAAATGTGAAAGACTGCCATTCTTTACTCCATAGCCTTGCTAAATCAAGCTTCAGATAGCATAAAGCATTGAACAATGATGACAACCTCTTGGACAGAGCTGCACACATCCCACCACTTAGGATGGTGAGCAATAGTTTTCTGCTACCAAGTACTGGTGAGTGCTTTCTAGCTTGGTTGCTTTTTTTCAGTTGAAAATATGATTTTAAAGTGGAGCATGTGTTTTAGCATGCATGTAGCTGTGTTTGTGTATTAACTGACAGATTTCAATTAGTTCCCTGGGCCCTGGGTGTGAGTGCCAGGCTGTGATTTGCTGCTGTTGGGAGCTGCTGGAGCAGAGAGGGATGTGGCAGGAATCACACAGCTGCAGTGCCTGCCTGTCAGGGCTTGCACAGCCCAGGCCTAGGGCACTGCAGTAAATAACAGGAGTAAAGATGAACTGATGTTTCCAAATTCTGTCACTGAAAAGTTTGTTTGACACACCTACACTCGTGTGCACACACACAAAGTCTTCTGAAAGGAAGAGCTCTGCGTGCGCTGTATCCCCTGTGTGTGATCCCTCAGACACCCAGCTGCTGAACACTCACACATTATTTCAAATTTATTCCCTAGCAGTGACTTCCTACTCTGGAGGAGGAGTCAGGGACTTTACAAAGTGTTCTGGGACTTGTACTGAGTGACTGTAGGCAGAACCTGGGAAGGGCTGGGGGAATTGGGAACCCATAAAGCAGTGGGAGGCTCAGGAGGGCAGGTGGGTCAGCAGGGAGCCTTGTGGCAGCCAGTGAGGGTAAGAAGCAGAGTTTTTGCAGCTAAAAAAGCACATCCCAAACTACAGGCAGTTGCCACCATTTCTGACAAGCAGAGACTGACATTGTTCCACTGTGTCCTGTAAACCTTTCCAAAGCAGCAAGTCTCTCTCTCTCTGAGGGGATTGGGGACAGGGACAGGAACAGGCCCCCCTGGTGATGCTCTGTGGCTTGCTGCCAGCTCTGTCACTGTACTAGCATGACACTTCTGAGTTGGTCCTGCAGAGAAACAAGTACATTTGTGTGGGCCCTGTGCTGCACTCATGGAGTCAGATGGCTTTTGGATCAGGTCAGGTGGTTTGTGTCCTCCAGGGCATGGGCAGCATGAACACAATTTGCTTCCAAGTGTCATGGGTGAGTGAAAGACAATTTTGTTATTGAACTGTAGGAAAGAATGGGAAGCTCTCAGGTGGGCACAAACACATGGTGATGTGTCTCCTCAAAACCTCTTACTGTAGAGTTTAGGACTTAGCATGTTATGATGAATGTAATTCTAAATTCCAGGAATTCTAAACTTCTTAACAGCACTAAGCAATTAAAATCTAAAGCTCTGGATCATCAGCATAAAAGAAAGACTGTACATCTCGACTTTGTAGAGTTCAGAGCCAGTTTCCACTTCTCCAGTAGTGAAAATTTCTTTAAGCAGAGGTGTCCATTTTAGGCTGTTTAAATAACGTGTCAGAAGAGCAGAGCAGTATTCATGGATAAGGCAGGATTGATGAGTGGGTGGAGAATAACTATTACTCTGATGTTTAATATTACAGGCTAGCAGGAACCAGAGACGAATGTTTTCATTACATTTTCTGTCTTCAAAAGATGGTAAATTAAGGGTGGTCCTGGGTTGCAAGGTGCTTTTCAAAAAGTGCAAGGGAGCAGCACTGAAATTGATGTATTAGTCATTTTTCTCTTTGTCCTCTGAAAAATGAAAATGTTGCGTGCTGGATTATGGAACTCTGCTGATGGTGCCATTTGTCATGAAAAACTGTGCTTGCTTTCTGCACCACCTTTTTTAATAATTGATACCTACTCTAAGATCTAAACTCACAGCATTTGTGTAGTGACAGAAAATAAAACCTCCAATAGAGAGTCACAGATAATGAATTGACCTTTTCTTATGCTTTTTCTACTGATATTTTGAATATCTGGAGAAAAGAATTGCCATATCTGGAGAAAAGGCTTATGAAAACTTTTAAAATGAGCAGTCAAGGAGCTGATATATCTGGAAACAATCATTACAAGGAACATGTGTTGCTACAATTTGGGGAGTTTATATGGTCCTATGTATTCACTTTGTCTTATTAGTTCAAAACATCTGCATTGCTAAGGGAGAAACAGTGATTTAAAAAATGGATATGATAAAGGTAAAGAAAGAAGGCAGCTACTACTTAAAGTGTCAGATTATCTAAGTTTTTTGAATATTTTTAAACCTAATTGCCAAGAGCAATTCTCTGCCCTAGCAAATATAGATACATTTTTGCTGTCTGTGCTCCCAGTTGTGAACCTGGAGTCAGGAGCCATTAGGTCCAGCAATACACCAATGCTGTTGGTGTAAAGCCTCAAAGCTGGTGTTTGGGTCTCCCTGGGAATTCCTCTAAGCAATGGGAGCAGTGACCAGGAGCCAGTTCTTGACTGCAGGATCAATTATTTGGTGCCAACCCCTTTTATCAAACAAGGGATCCATAAGCCTCTAAGCTGCAGTGTCCTTTTCTGCTAGACACAATCAATAGCAGTGTCTCACAAACCCAGTGTCCTTGAAGGGCTGGAAAGGTCAAAGGCTGTTGATTTGAGCTGGTGGAACCCTTTTCCCTTAGGAATTCTACAAGAAGTACCTGACTTTAGAAAGCTATCCCAGATTTTTTTTTTTTGTTGTTGTTTTAAAAACTGCTTCAGATAGTCCATATAACCAAGTATTTATCTTTCTTTTCTTCCTAAAAAGAACTTCTGCCAATTTTCAGCAGAGGTGGAAACCTTGAGTTCAGTGTATGGACAAACTGAGCAACACCAATGCTGGCACTGAGCTCTGGCAGAGGTGTTCAGCTCTGTTTTGAAAGGGCCACCTCCAGGAGCAAGAGGCAAGTTCAACAACATAATATTTTCCAGTTTTCTCTGAGTGTTGATGATTTTCATACTTTCAAGGTTTATTTCATAAAGCCAGAGAAGGAAATACCACCACCAAATATCAGAACATTCTGTTTGCAGCCAGGTCTCCTTGGGTATGGCTGGCTTGCATTTTCCACATTGCAGCTATCTTGGCTAAAGCAAGCCATTCTGACTGTCCTAACAGTGAAGTGGTTTTCAGCAAACACTTTAAAAAAACCTAGAAAAGAACAAGCAGAGTGGATGGATTGCTAGCAGTCCTAAATGCATATTAGAGGAATTTATATTAAAATTCTGTCGGCACATATTTGGATGAAGGCTAAAATCCTCATTGTACTAAACAGCAGAAAGTGATGTATATTAGTTTTAGTTTAGTGGCAGGAATCTGGTAACCTTCCTCCTCAAAGGAAAAGTAATTTAAGTGCACATACAGGAAGAAACTACTAATTCTGGTTCTTTTATTAAAGGGCTAAACATCCATTTCCTAAATTTTAAGAATGAATGTTTGTCCTGTTAATTTCCTTGGTAATCATACCTTCACTAAGTTTTCTCTCTGATTGCTGCCTTCTACATAGATTTATATGGCACACACCCACCAGTGAATAGTCTCACTGATAGTGAAGGCCTATAACCACTCCCCTCTTTCATAAGGAATTATCCACCTACTTCTTCAGCCTATAAAAATTAACTGCACAAACTTTATTCATTAAAAAAAATGGAATATCTCAATCTATTATTTCCCAGGGATACTGGGGTTTTCATCTCCATATATTTTAAACATTGAAATATTAAGTGTATTTTTGTGGGAAACATACATTATGTAAAAGTGTTTCTACATTGGGCACATAAAAATAAATCTCTTCTTGCTCATTAAAAAAAAACATGTGTTGATTGGTCTGCAATGTCTGCTGTTAAATATCTTTGTCTTTCTCTGCACAGACTTTGTGTCTTGAAAGTAAGAGATGTTTGACTTGTGATCCTTGACCATCACTGAATTTCTATACAACTGGTGGAGCAGTTTCCTTCTGCTATGAAAAACTAATCCAGAGAACTTTACAAAACTTGGATAAGGACATTACTAATGGATATAATTTCATATTTCTTCCTGTTTCAGGTCTAGACAAGGTGTGCATATATATACAATAAACAGTGAAAGCAGAAAAAAGCAAAGCCCAGGGGTGCAGAAGCACTCACACTTGGGTGTTGTTGAACAGCCATTTTAACAGAGATAAATCAAAATCTTGCTGTAGCCATAGTTAATTACAAACCTTAATAAACTGCTAGGTCACATTTGCAGTTAAATGCCTTAGTATTGATTAGAAAACAAAGTAAATTAAGTATTAAAACCCCACCTCATTTCACAAAACCAAAATAGCCATGTATTTTTCTTGCTTTTTCTTTGTTGCTGTTCCTAGGATGTACTTAACCATTTCCACATGTAGCAATCTTGCCACAACACAGGAGGGTGGAGTTTCCTACCTCCCAACATTGCTGTGCTCTTTGCTGAAGAGAACATAAAGTTTCTGATGCTAAAGAGAATATTCAAAAACCTTTCTGAGAATGTGCTTGCCAAAAGGCATTCAGCATTCCTGAGTCTGCTTGAAAAAAAGGCTAGTAGAGAGTTTAATTTCAGTAAATAGGTTAATATTTACATGTAAGACACAAAATTTAAAATGTTTAACTGAATAATGAATTTTTTCCACGTGATCTTGAGGTCTTCGGACATTTTTCAAATATCACTTTCTTAAATGTCCAAGTATAAAACCACATTAGTATTCAGAAAGAATTTTTGAATCTTCATGCCTTATTTGCTCAGGTTAAGTGTGCATCCCACTTTGATTAAGAATTTGCTGGTCCTGGAGTAAAATCATTAAAGATTCATAAACCACCATTGCTTTTTCTCCTCCTTGAGGATGTACTGACACATTTTATGCAATTATTTGTCTCAAGTATGTTCCTGAACTTTTAACCCCCTTTACATTCTCTTATGCCTACTTATATTAAGTCCAAAAATCTTCATTTCAAAGCATTTTAAAAAGCTAATATACAATCCATTTGAGTTCAGTGAAAGTAAAATTATGAAAAAAGCACCCTGTCATGGAAAGGCTCATTGCTAATTAACTACATGGGTGGTTTCCTTTGAGGAATAATTTCTGTCAATTCTTTAATTTCCAGATTAGACCTTCAAGTCTAGGAAAGATATCTCTAAAAGAGACAGCTGGATAATGTTGTCCTCTAAGGTGAAGTCTGCTATCATATCTCCTGCTCACACATCTCAGCTCCATGGCATGGGAATACACAGGCACTTTAATCCACCAGGAATTTATTTTTTTTCCCTTCTTTTAGCTTGGTTTCTAAGCATACAAGACTTGTGCACTCATCTAACCCAGTCCCTCCATTCTCTCTCATTATTTGTGCATGGTCTGAAGTGAAGAGGAGTGGGAGGTTTCCAGGACTCCAAGGTGGTCCCCAGGTCACCAAACCCACTCCCAGCCCCAGCAGCCAGGCACCATCCCCTGCCAGGGCATGACCCAAAGCACCAGCACCAAACTGGCCCTTGGGGGCTCGTGGACCTGCCTGAGCACACCTGTGCCCACCCCACCCTGTGGGGGTCTCCTGGCACTCTGTGCTCCCCATCCTGTCACACCCATGGGCAGCGCCTTCTCCTTCCTCCTGGGCTAGTGCTCTAATCCAGCTGCAGGTGTAAAAGCCCACAAGAAACAGATGAGAGCCATAATGTTCAGAGGCTGGAAGATTTTATTGCTGAAATTCTTAGAAAGCAATTCAAATTGGTAGGTATACAAAGCTGGGAGAGTAACCAGCCTTCTTCCAACAGTTATCCTAAGAGTAAGGAAATTAATTTTAGAAGTCTGTATAAAATGCTCATGAATATCCAGTCTTGTTATTAAAACAGCTTTCTTTAATGTGTTTATCAATTTCAAATGTGTACTTACTACAATTAAAATTGATGATAAAACCCTTACTGGCTCCAAAAGCAGGGATTAATCAGAATACTCAATTATTCATTACTGGAAAAACACCTGCACAGGATTTTAGGTTATCAAACTGGCCTGCTTTTGATGCTTTGGTTTAAATTCAAGGTACACTGGAGCTTAAGTAGGACTTTGGTATAAAATAGGATGACAATATCTATATTGGAGAGGAAAGACATTCAATTTATATTCTCAGTAAAAGCTAAATTGTCTTTGTTTAAGGTGGAATATAAATCTCCCTGTAATAATGGTGTCTAAATCTTAAGCAAGATGTTTTCTTAGGTCTTAGAAATTCTTCCCAGCCACCTCTTTTTCTGCTGCTTGCTTTAATTAAAAAGCTAATGCAGTACTGACATCAGAAATGCCAGGAAACAAACTTTAAGTCAAAAAGAACAAATGAAAATTTTAACCAAATTATTGGAAACATTTCAGGATGACTTGTTTTGAAACGCCTTTTTCTATCAGAAACCAAGAACAGAATAATTTAGTGTCCATGCATTCAGGGCACAGGATTTGGAGTTGTATCAGTCATCCTTAATGCTTAAAATTAGTATTTCTCTATATAACTCTTTAAAAAGAAAAAAAAATCCCACATAATCTTTTTCTTCTTTTAATCCTTCTTCATAGTCATTAAGATACAAAGCACTTTTTTAAAGTGGCTAGCTTGCTTTTGCCTATTTAGGACTTTTAATTTAGCCAAGGGAATAAGAAAATTTCCTCCTACTCCTGTGGTTATGTTGCTTACAGTCATGTGTAATCTGAGTGTAGCCAGTCTTAGCTGAGAATGTGAGTAAAAAGGTCCAAATTTCTTTTTCAGAACGAAAAGATAAATACATCCTTTGACAAGTTAACACTGAGAGTGGTTTTCAAATATTTTGCAAATTTTTTTTGTCATCCATTGTGTTGCTACTTCTCATCTTTGATAAAGTTAATATTTTTCTAAGTTGTTATATAGTTATTTTCTCAAACAAAGTTTCTAGAAGTTATTTCTATTATTTCACACACATATATATATATATTTAATTGCCAACTTTCAGCAATTTTACCAATGAACTTTTCCCCTGGGTGAACTCTTTACTACTACAAATGAAGAAATTTGAAGTATTACCATTCTTGACACAGCTTTGAAAATCCAGCTGTTATCAAAAAATTTCCATCAGGTATTTTGACTTCCTTCAAGGTTATGTAAGTAAAAACAAAGGAAACCCCCCCTGAAAAGTTAAGATAATCTTGGCTTTGGTAAAAGAAAATGCTGTACAAGATTTCAATGTCTCTTTTATATAAGAAAATAAAGCCTGAGTGCTGATTTTCAGATTCACTCCATTTGAGCCACGGGATTTTCTGACATTGTTATTTATAACTACAATATTGTCAGCTGGATATTTATGTATATAATTATCCATACTTTTTTTAGACTAACCATCTGCAAGTATAACCCTAAAAAATATACCAAAATACCATTAATCTGCTAATATTTTAACCATCACATATACTTTTTTCTTTGGGTTTTTGTTTTTTTACAAATATGTTGTCTGTAATTTATTCCTTGACGCAAAAAAATTCCTTGAAAGTAAAATCATTAACCTTCAGGGTCTATACAGCAGGAGTAGAAAAGAGAACTTCAGGAGATGATGCCTGTAAAACCTTCTTAACTGTTTAACATACACAAATCTGTTATGACTGTAAAATTGAATTTCACATGCTGACTACCAGTGAAGCTGATGAGTGTCACCCCCCCCTCCTGAGGAGTGACACAAGAAGGACATGCAGCAGCTCTGGTGAAAGCAAACTAAAAAACCTCTTTATTAAAACATCTAACTCCATATTTATATCTTTTTGAAATGCCAGTGTCATTGGAGGGTGACAGTGCCACCTCTTCAATGTCACTGGGCAACCCAACAGTCCATCAGGTTGCTCGTCCTCCATAAAGGAATGCAAAACAATAAGTTATTTACCTAAAGTGCATGAGAAAGTTTGTGCAAAGAATGCAAACATCAGAAGACTTGGTAAAACTTGAGAAAATCAGGGCGACAGATGAGACTGCAAGAAAATACTTGTTTTGGGTAGTTTGATCTTCAAAACTTGCTCCATGATCTTTGAGAATGATATCATTGCTTTGCAGGGACTTGTATCTGGCCTGCGTGGATGGTTTGCTGCTGAGTGCCTTGTCAGAGGGATCCGTGCCAAAACAGATCTAGGTTTGGAAGGGCTCAAGTGCCAAGGTCTGCATGTCTTGTGTTGCTCCATTCCTCTTTGAGGTTTGTTTTTTTTCACTCTTTTAAGAGCAGTAAGTCCATTTAGAGAAGAGTTCTGCTTTGCTGATGTGACTGAGGTTCTGGTGCTGCTGAGTGTAAAGCGTTTGTAAGGAGCCTTGCATTGGGCAGCACTCCCTGCTATCACTGCATAACCTGGCTGCCATCCCATAATAGCCTAGTTTCCTCAATCTCCCACCTTCTTCTTCCTCACTCTCCCACTGCAGCATCAGAACTCTCTTCAAAAATGTAGAACAAAACTTTTGCTAGCCAAGAATCTCTCTTGCCACTGAGCAGCAAACATTTCTCTGTAACACAACCTGTTGTGTGCTGAGATTTTGATCTTCTTTCTCTCCCTGAGCTTTCCAGAAAGCTTTGGGCTAGATGGAAACTTGTGGCAGCATCAAAGATACATTTATTCCCAGCACTCCTGCCCAATCCATTCCTTCTATTGCTCATGTCAACACACAGGTTCAGTGAGGCTGGGGCTGTGCAAATAAATCCACCCCGGTTTCCATGACAGTAAAAGGATCAGGAAAATGTCTGTTTGTGGATTTTTTGCTGATTTTCATTTAACAGCTTCTACAGCAATGAATCCCATAATGTTTAGGTGGCCTCTGTGGCAGAATTACTGAATATTTAATAATGATGACAAAATAGAGTCAAGACAGATTCTTTACCATGGTGAAAAAATTAGCACTTAGAGAGCAAATACACACCACCATGCCCTCAAACTGCCTGATTTAGGAAATTTAGCACCTGATTAATGTGTTAAAAATGTGAGATGTATTTGATCAAAGTTGGGGTATAAAAATTCTCTGAAATGTTTGAAAGGGTTGCAGTAAGAAGGCTTTTAAACATGAGCCTTTTATTTTGGGATCAATATTCTAAACAAACACCTTGAAAGCAATGTTTCTGCCACTGCAGCAGTGTGCTAAACAGGCAAGATATATTCTCCGTTAGGTAACATTGCAGACTGATTTTAAAAAGCTCAGGAAAATGTATTACAGTAACCCACTTTTCCTTTTAGCTGTTGCCACTTGGGCACTGTAAAGCATCCACAGTGGGAAGAGGAATCTGGTGCTTACTTTGAAAATTCTCAGACAGAAGACGCTCTGGTTTGTGTACGTCTAGAAAACCACATAATTCCCTGAAGTGTTTTCTGTCTCAAATAGAAACATTATTTGTTCCTGAGGAGTGGCCTGATTTTCAGTATGGAAAAGAAAAAAAAAAAACCCAACAGGTTGGAAAGTACTCTGAGACAAAAATAATGACATGCAAAAGTTGTTCATCAGCATTTCCCTGTTTTGGAGGATGGTCCTTGTTCCTTGAAAGGCAAGAGGACCTGCCTAAGCAGTTACATTCTGCTGCCAGAGCCAAATTGTCCCCTCCCTCTGTGCCTTGAAGGGTTTAGGTGTGGATCTAAAAGATTTAACTCTATTGCTTGTGTGTAATGTTAATTTGGAGCATCAGTCCAGTAGGGCAAGGGTTGCAGTTTGCATCCAGGGATGACCATGGCAGCTTATTCCATCCATGCCCTCCTGGAAGGCAAGGGGCTGGAAGCACAGGGCACACATTGCTGATGACTCCACCAGCTTCATTCCTTTTATTTTTCTGTCGCTTTCTAGATTCTGTGCCATCTACATGATAATGTAATTATTTTTTGCAAATGTGGTAGGAACCTGAAAGGAGGTTGTAGCTGGGTGAGGGCTGATCTCTTCTCCAAGGTAAAAAGGGACAGGACAAGAGGAGATGCCCTCACAATGTGCCAAAGGAGGTTTAGATTTGATACTAGGGAAAAATTTTTTCACTGAAAGGGTGGTCAGGCATTGCTGCCCAGGGGAATGGTGTAATCACTGTTCTTAGAAATGTTCAAAAACAATGGAGATGTGATTCTACAGACCTGGTGTAGTGCTGGACCTGACAGTGTTAGGTTAAAGGTTGGACTCGATGATCTTAGAGGTCTTTTCCAACCTAAATGATTCTATGATTCTAGGAAATGCCTGACTGCAAATTGTCCTTTAACCACTCAACTGAAAAAGCATTTCACAAAATACTTTTTTTTTTCTTTTTCTCTTTTATATTTTGAAGACCTTTAGAAATATGCAAGAAAACCTGAGGTTTGGCCCTTAATATCTCACAGATGTTGTCATTATAGTTACTAAACCACATCGTTATTGTTGGAGCTCATGCTAGTGTTGCAGGAGCTGCTAGACCACTTCAGTAAAGCAGGTGGAGAGAAGCTGGAATTAAACCCTCTGTTTCTGCCCACTGGCCTGCAGGCATAACTACATACCTTCAGTGCACTTAGGGGACTAACAATAATAGCTTGCCAAATACACTTTTAACTCCTGGTGACTGAGCAGATATCCTGGGGGCCTTGCACTGATGTTTTCCTGCCATTCCACTTTGTATTTTAAGTGATCTGTTTTTCTGTGCAAGCTCTGTGTTGTTTGCATTAGTATTTTTAAAGCCCTGGTTACAGAATTGTGGTGAGAAGCGACTCAGTCCTCAGACTGTTCACAGCTGGAATTTTTTGTTTTGATAAGAGGAAGAGTAGGGAGAGAGCAGAAGATAGGGGAACCTGAGGAGTTCCCTGCTTAGCACTGACTTGCAAAGATCAGGTCTGGAGTCAAAATTAAATTCGAATAGTCTCTTTTTCTTTCTTGCACATCAATAGTCTATTATTAACGCCCAATATCTGTGGCTCAAAATTAGTTTAATTAGCCTAATCTTAATAGGATAGCTCTAAGTATTAATCTACGTTGTCCAGGGACCACCTAAATTAGGTTGATTGGTAATTGCTTGTAAATTGCAAATATGCATTGATCCTTTCTGCCCACCCTTGCTTTCAAGTGGAGTTCATGCTCAGGAAAACTTCTTTACCATAAAGCCAATCCATATCTTGGAACTGCTGCAGTCAATACATTGACAGCACATGGTATGTGCAAACAGATGAGGATAACAAACAACTCAGATTTGTTTTCAGTAAAAATACCAACTCTCCTGGTTGATAGACCACCACTACTGTGCTACTCACTTCTCAGGGTCCAGCTCATTTTCTTACAGGTTCAGCTCCCTGTTACCACTAGAATTGATAAGAATTTTAATTCTGAGATAAGCATAACATGTAAATGCATTTCTGCTTCCAAATCCATCAACGACAGTGTTTAGCCTTTTCTGGGCAGGAGTGCAAGGCACTAGAATAAGCCCTATCCCATAAAAATGATCTTTAATAAGCCAGTTCAATATCCACCCTGAATACCCCTGTTGGAAACACTCACTACTGAGCTGAGGCTCGTTGTTGTTATGACAGAGCTTGCTAAGATGTGACAGCAGAGGAGGGGACATTATTAGGGAGAAAACTCATCAGGCCACCAGAGAAACAGGATGTCTTGAGTCCTCTGGGCTCTTTGTAAGAGTCAGGGTTCAGCAAATGGCAATATCCTGGAGTCCTGAGGCTGGAGGGATGAGCTCTGGGCTAGCTCCCACAAGGAAAGGAAATTCCAGCTGGCTGGGAAATTGTTGGCATGAGCACAGGGGTGTGGAAGGGAGGCTGTGAGTTTCTTCCCTCAGACATAGTTCCCCTTTTCTATTGGACTGTGGTACAGCTCCAAGCACTTTAAGCACTATTAACTCCTTCATGCTGCCAGAAACAGTACCACAAGTAGTTCAACAGTGTGAAAGGGGAAATCCTGCATATAATAATAATAATAATGCAGCACCAACACATATAAACAATATTTTCAATACTGAAATAATTCAAATATTTCCATTTCTTTCCATATTTTTTCTAGGTGACTATTCCTGCTTTGCCATTCTTGCTGCATATGGAAGATTAGATATTATGTGTTCTTAAACTATCATGGTTGATTTAACCACTTGGAGACATAATGTCAATGAAATTAGGTGAAAATCCCATAAACCATTAGAATTACACATCTAGAAGCACATGGAGTTCAGAGTCAATATTTCTGCTGGAACAAAAATGTAGAACACATTGCTGTTTCCATTTAGTCACACTGACTTTCCAAATTGCTGACATGCAGTGGTATGGAAGCATTCCTACTACTCTTGGTGTGAAATCAAAGGGTCTTTGTTCTCCTGATATATTTCTTAAATATTTTTTCCCAAATTCATACTTCCAAGAAGTAAGGAAGTCAATTTGTACACTCAAAAGATGGTTTGGATGCTTTATTTTAAGGGATCAATCAGTATTTAGTCTCCAACTGTAGAATGTCCACATCTTGGATTCTTAGAGTTATCAGGAGGTTTGAACTTATTTGTACTTATGCTTCAGAGGACTTAAAGAAGCAGATAGAATATAAAGAGGCATATTTAAACATTAAAAAGAAATAAACACACAATTTTCCTGTCTCTTTTTTTAATATTCCATTTAGCTCTAAACACTACCTATGAAATGACTGCTTTACAGTGAAGGTGGTGCCAAATGCATGGTGCCATCCACACCCTTTCCTACCCCAGGCCAACAAATCCTGTTGGTGTGGACTCACCTGGTCCACGTTCACTTGACCAGAGCTGCACAGACCTTGCTGGGGCTTCAGTGCCACCTGAGACTTGCTGTCACTGCCTGCTCACTCCTGGTGTGGGCAAACCTCACCTGATCCACTGTGGGCAATGCTCAGGGTTTTTTTTCCTTTTTCCTTTCAGTAATGTTGTTGTTCCTTCTGCAGAGCTCATCTGACTTTTCTTTATAATCCCTCCTTCGCTGGTGCATGAGCGACAGGAACAGAGTCATCAGGTCAGTTTTTCATTAATCTCTATTAATTTCTCAAAGTCCTTAGAAATCTGTGACCTGTTTGTGCCCTGAAAGCAAGCAGGGGACACACAGCTGTCCTTCCAAGGAAGAAGTCAGGTAGGCTTTAGAGAGCTGAATGCAACAGGAAATGTTCGTGAGATTCACTGAAGCATTAGAAGTGTTTTGGCACAATATCCAGGATATTTATATTGACCTGTGTAACACTGCTGCAAAAAACTTCCTGCAGCTCCCACCATTCTCAGAAACACCTGATAACTCTTTTTTCCCCTAAATTCTTTAAGATGTGTTCATTTAGATATTTTGTATCAGGTATTCCTACCATCAGGGAGGCCGTACATAGATTTCTGAAAACTGTAGCACTTTTTAATGTACATTTTCTCAATTCTTGGCAAAAAAAAAAAGAAGAAAAAAAAGAAAAAAAAAATTGAAAAGGCACTCAGTAAAGCATTCAAGACTTCCATATTCAGAATTCAACAAAGTGCTTAAAAAGAATAAGAAAATACACCAGATAATAGTAGGCTAGTAAAAATGAAAATGAGGGAGGGAGTTCAGTAATGGAGCACTGCTTTTTTTTTTTTTTAATAATTAATCAATAGTTTCCAAGTAAAAAAGGTTTTATATTAGACTTTTATGACAATAGTGATTTTATCCTTTCTGGGGTAACCCTGACTGCTATTCACTGAAGTAGGCTGCAGGAATACCCATGCACCCTACTGTTTATATACTTATTTCTCATGCATATTCCTATTTAGAGACTGAGAAAAACCCATGACAATTATAGTATAAATCCTGTCAGAAAAGAGGTTTTCTGAGAGATGCAGAAAACTTAATAAAAATAAAAAAATCAGCTTACTAGTTTTAAAACCAGATGTGATAGGCCCCTATGAAATCATTTCCTACTGCTATCATGCTGATTAGCTGCACAGACTGTGTTACTGGTCTCTTGAACAGATGGGCTCTACTCCTCTTGCAAACTCCAGAGTTACTGGATGACAGGCATTTAATTTTGAATCCTTTAAAAAAATTGTCCTGTTTTAGATTGACTTCTTTATGAAGATTCACATTTTTTTACTACAGGATAATATTTCCCCAAAACTTAAATCCCTACCACTTTATTTCTGGAATGATTCACAGGTTTAGCCTCCAGCTTTTGCTGTGTTCTCTTGGTCTGGCTCCCAGCTCCAAGGGCTTCATTTTCTGTCCAGTGCCTGCTACACCCCACCCATCTGCCTGTGTGATTGAAGGAAGGCAGCATTAAGCAATCTTTGCTTACAACAGCATCTTCCAGAAGAGCTCAGAGACTTTCAAACCCTCTGTATTTTGTTTTTTTTTTGGGTAAGAAAACAACTACTGTTTCAATGGCTGTCCTGAGAACTTCTGGGTAAATATGAATAGTTGCATGAACCAGCTTTATGACTATGGCCAGTCTTAGTCTGACACAATGCAGCAATCAAGCACAGAATACACAGCTCTTTCCCATCTGTCTTTATGGAGCACAGCTTTGTGTGTCAGGGTGGATCGTGCACACACACACACACACACACATATACATATATATACATACACATAAGTATGTTTAAATGCCTCCAGTCAATATAAGTCATAACTGTGGCTACTATAATGCTTCAAATTGCACTGAACATTTTATGAACTCAGAATTTATGTTACTGTTTAGCTTTGTTTTGCTTTTCTGTCATGTGTTTTCTTAGAAAGACCTCGAGCTGACAATACATCAACCGAGTTTGAAGTTAACAACTTTACTGCCTTATTTTATATTTCTAAAAATTATGTTGGAGAATTTAGTACCTGTGAAACTCTCATAGCTTTAGGGCTAAATTCAATACAAGGATCTACAGAGGCACAACTAGCACACACCATGACAGATGGATAAAGAAGCTGCAACTCCATTTGTTTGGAAGGAGTTGTGTAAGTCAAACCTGAGTACAAAAACTGAGCTTCTGGTAAACATACAGACAGGCACAGCCCCATATGGACTTCAGGGCTCATATGAGCACTCTTCCAGCTGCTTCACATGGGGAGGGATGCTTGGTCCCTTCTTCACAGACAAAATTCAAAGAAGCAGTTCTCTAGACACAGGGACCTTAGCTGTCACAAGAAGGTATAACTAATGTCTCTCTCCAAATGACTGCAAAACCACTGCAGCCTGACCCTAGAGTTCCCTCACCCACCACCTTCATGTCAGCTGGCAGCATCTCTGCTTCTTCTGTCCATGTTTGTGGATGACAAAAATAGGTGGCAGATTGGACAGGCATATTATCTACATGTCTGAGATCATCCAGCCTTCATAGATCTGACATAATGAAACATTAATTCAGATGCTATCATTTTTTTTTTGCAGTTGACATTAGATTGATCCCAAGTGTCTGTTCACATCTGCTTGAAGGATTTGTATTTTACACTTCTTGCTGAGCACATAATGAAATGTAAATTCCCTGACTCACCATGTACAAAAATGGCTTACAAAAAGGATTTTCTCTTTCTCTGTCATATAATTCAACAAAGCCAGGTCTCTGCTTGCTCTTTCAGCTGATTTAGCACCCTCTCAGTCAGGAGAGAAGATCAGGGAATATACCTTTCTTACATAATTTTTATTACATTCTGAACCAGCCTCTTAGCATCCTCCCTGGGTTTAATTTTTGACTGAGATAAGCCATTTGAGACAGATCTGAAGACAAATTCCTATTGACCTAGAGCCCAGGGAGCCCTTAAGGAACTTCTTGATCTTCATGATCTTCACTCTGCTGTCCTGAAAGTACTTCCCTCAGAAAGGGTGCTTAGGCAGTGATTGCAGGAATTTTAAGTTGCTTCACATATTCTTTCACAGAAAGAAATTACATGGCTCTATTGCATTTCTCTTCCACTTTGTTACCAGTTTACAACTTCTTCCTATAAATCTGTAAAATCTTTATTAGGTAAATGGGCATGCCTGTTCTGCAGCAGAGGCTTGTAATCTGTGAGAAATTATATGAACTATTTGGAGGCTATTTTTCATTTTTTAATTTAGAGAAGCTCAGGGAATGGATGTGTTTGTTTTTTTACCTACAGTGGCTCTCGTGTGCTCTTTGGCATCAGTGCTGCTCTCTGTTCTCCACAGGGAAAGAATTTCAGTTGTAGAGAGGTGACCTTATGAATTGCCATTAATTAACACTTCCACATGTAAATTAGCACCTCTATCATAGGCAGGCAGAGAAGCTGCTGCTCCATGAGAAATGCAGGCACACAACTTACCAACAGTTCTGTCCAAATGTGAGCAGCTCCTTCCTACATCTTCTGCCAGGCTGAGCACATGGACATGCACAAATCCACCTCTGAGAGAAAGGAAAATATTCCTGAGGATGATAATGGCAAAGTAAGCTATATTTCCAGAACATGTCATCTTCAACAAAAATCACATTTTCTAGTCCTCTCAAACTACAAAGAGCTTTCCAACTGATTGAAGCTTATGGTCTGAAAACTCTCCTAGAATGTCTAAATACAGAGAAATTCAATTTTTTTATAACTCTGGGGCACAGAAGTTTTTGTTTAAGTATTTCTTATTTTTTTCAGTCAATCTATGTGGTTATCTCCTAATATTACAAAATTTAGAAAATATATGGGGTTGTTCTACAATATTGTTTGAGTTTATGTTGTTCTGGCACATAAATCAGATGCTAGAAGGACCAGCTATTTTTGAAATTATCTCAAGGCTGTAAGAAAATTAATAGTTATTTTTGAATATAGCTGTTCCTTCAGCTTTATCACATGATGTAGATTTATAACCTCCTTGATTCTAAACATTTTAACATAAGCATTTTCAATACTGTCTGGAAGATGGCCATGGATCTGCCTGCTATGGGATTGATGAAATTCTCTTTCTGATAAACAGCAGGCAGTTGGACTGCCAATAGTCACAAATAGTACTCAGGGAACAAAATAATCTAGCTGTAGAAGAAAAATCCTTTATTTTGTAATAATAAATGAGAAAATATTGGTATGGAATATCAACACTTGTGGTAGGAAAGCCTTATACATAATAAAAAAAAAGTTCTCTGGCATGTAAATTGCACTCCATAAGAAAAATTAAGAGACACATCTTTACAGCTTCAAATACTTTTTTTTCCTTTTTCTAGTGTCACTGTTGCATGGCAAGAAGACTGGCAGAGCTTCTGAAAATGGAGCAACCAGCTGCTACCTGGAACCTGGTTCCTTCTCTCTCTGTTAGGGAACCATTGGAGTGCCTTCATGTGTTTTCTTCTGGGCAATTAACTGTCCTCTACCTTTTATTGCTGTGGGGTCTTTTCTTTTAGAGCCTTGGCTTTGCTGCTTTGGAGGGTTTGGCACCAAGGTCAGTGACTGAGGCTCAGGTGCCTGGACCAAAGGACCAAGAAGGGAACAGTGCTGGTGCAGCCTTTAGTCCAGTGAGTCTGTTGGACCTGGGTGGTCTCCAGGTCCCCTGGGTGGTTGTGGGGACAGCCTTAAGGAGATGCAGGAGCCCTGTGCTGCAGAGCATCCTTCACCCTGTGGGGGAGAGACACTCCTGGGAGGAGAGGAGGTTGTGTCTGCTCCCCTGCAGTGCCTCCCAGGACTCTGCATGTTCCAGCCTCAGGGGCTGAATGTTTGCTCAGTCAATTCTTGTGAAATTTTAAACTCTGCCTGCAAGAAGTCTTGTCACTTAATGTATATTTGGACCAGGGAATAGTGCCTCTTTTCTTATGGAAACAGTCTTGTTGAATGAGAGGAAATGGCACCTATAAATTTAACCTTCCTAACCTGTAAATCTTATCACAAATGGGCAAAGAGTTTCCATCATACTCCTTCTCATGTCTTTCAAAGGAGAAACAAATTTGTAGCTAATGTATATACAATCATGAGCCCTGTGAGTTTGGCATTTCCTGGTGTTGTGCCAGTGGCAGAACCACAAATGTACATGTAGCAACTCTTACGGAAATCTCCTTCACCCTCTGAGAGCCAGAAATGTTTCCATTTAGGAAAAACAGACCATCAAGTGGTGTGGTGGCACTTACCACCACAAATGGAGATCTTTGATGAAATCACATGGATGGGTCAGTTCTTACTGTGCAGGATATAATTTGCTTGCTCCACAAATGGCAACAACAGAAATCAGTGTCTGATGGTCCTTGAGGCCTGGTGTGTATCACATTGTTTATTTAAATATATCACATTGTTTATTTAAACAGATCAATGAATCTGGGGATCTATTGCACAGCTTAAGTCATACTGGAAATTGAGAATGGAAGATAAATAATTCAACAGTTGAATAGTAAAAATGCAAATTTTTGGGTTTTTTTTGCCTGTTTAAGGGATGTGGTTATGCATAAATATTTCCACTGGGACCTATGATTGCAGCTGGATGCAGTTTGCACTGGCAGCACTAGGCCCCATCTAGAACTAATCTGTTTAACAGCTCAGTCTGAAGCCCCTATCAGTACAACTCATCTAAATAGATATTTCTCATGCACACTGCTTTTAAAGTAATTACTTAAATTGCTATTACTGTTCTGTTTTCCACAGAGCCTGTCAGAAGTCCTGCTTGGCCTCCATTTATAGTCTGGGAATTCAGGATCTCATGGCATGAGAAAAATCTGCAAAATCTTGCAGAATTCCCTGCATTCAGTGTTGTGAGTACTTCTGTGTGGTTTAATCTTACAGGAGTTTCTTGAAACTCATCATTATAAAAACTTCAGCTTCTAGGGTGTAGCTGACCCTCAGAGGTACAGCACTCCAAATGGGTAAGAGTCTTAAACTATTTTTGCCCATCTTAGAAGACATGCAAAAGTTATTAGTTAGAGACTAAATTTTAGGCAGAACAAGTTCTAATGAAACTTGATTAAACCACAAACATAATTTAGCAACACAAGTTGGTTTTGGCGAACAAACATATTAAAAAATGTTAAAAAATCAAAGAAACCACAGCACTTTTTAGGTAAGGATGAAAATGTAGCCTGTCTGTGAACAATTCATAAATAGTATTGATGATGTACAGTGGCTCAAGTTCTGTAATTAAGCATGGGAATTCAAGTGGATTTCAATTTTAGTGGAAATTTACACAGATGAGAAGAATAAGATCATCATCATCACTTTTTAAAGTGCCCTTTCTACCTATTTCTTTAAGGTGTAGGCTTTTTCTGTATCAGTAACTAGGCAGAATGGACCAAACACACACAAAAAAACCACCAAAACCAAAACAAACAAAACAAAACAAAACCCAACCGCCCAAAAAACCACCACAAAACCAAACCTGAGTACTTCACTAAATTTTTGATGGGTAATTGCAGAAAGGCTTAGGATGCAATGGCTCCTTATGAGACCTGTGGGGACTGCCTTATGCTAGGAGTACAGTTGATGGAACTTTTCTATTTTTGATTTTATTTTGTGAAAGTAACAAAGTAACAGACACCAAGCGTGGGGCACTTAAACAAAAGTGTTATTCAAATCAGAGAAAACTACCAGGCAGTTTTCTACTGCTACCTTGAAGTGCTTCCTAAACCTCCATGCAGCTTTGTTAGCAAGTAGTCTCATCAAATAAACATCAAACATCCAATAAACATCAAACCCAGTGAAAGCAAGGCAGTCACATCTTATGCCCAGTAATGAACTGAATGAGTAGGGAAAATTATCTGAGGCCAAGCACACTGCTCCTGAGCTGCTGTCCCACTCCACAGAGGGAACCTGGGAAAGGCTCCTCAGGGCTCCTGCTCCCCTGCAGCCTGGCTTCTGGACTCTACTGGAAGAACTCTGTGGGCTCAGCTTTGTTCATGTGAATTTGTTCCACAGAGATGCTGAATGGTGAATCTCAAAACAGGAATAAACTGCTTCCCTTCCAAATGGCAATCTGCCATGAGAAGTGTCTGCTGAAAGTGTGTCAGAGCAGTTACCAGGGGATGCATCGTGGAACCACAACACATCAGAAGCACAGGAGACTGAAAGGGAAAGGGAACACCTCTGTGTACACTAAACCATTTACTTTATTATAATAAACCAGAGCTGCAGCTGTGAGTTTTGTCAAATAAGGCACATCACGAAGTTTGAGTTTTGGCCCTGCTTTTCAGTATACTGTTTTAGTTACACTGCTTAGCTGAGAGTAAAATTTCAGATGGAAGTGACAGCACAGCCAGAGCCATGGTAAGAGCAAGCCAGCACTGAGCCCTGCTGAGCCAGCAGGAGATCAAACTCCCTGAGGGGTCAGAATGCCTGAGGGTGCTGTGGAGAGCAAACATCCCACTGAGACTCTGAGCTTCAGCTGCTCTGATGGATGTCTCAGCAAGCTGGCTGCTGCCAGCTTTGTCAAACATATTTCTGCACCAACACAGCAGAGCAAAAATAGCTCTCTCACTTCTTGTTAGATGTCCATGGCCAGAATATCCCTGTCCAGATTAATAAGTCATTACTAATTTAGAAAAGCACAGCTCATATACCTCTTTACACACATCCTGCTGGGCAGTGGCAGCCAGGCAGGAGGACATTTCCAAGCACCACCTGCAGGCCTGGCTTTCAACCTGGCAGAGAAGCACGGGTGGTCTCCAGACACCAACTGCACTCGTGCTGACACTGCACGTCCAGCTGTACTTAGAGGGACTTAGAAATGTGTAATGCTATGTTAGTAAGTAAAGCCCTTATTTAGGCTAACCTAAAGCAGCTTTTAATCTTTGCTAATGAAAATCTGCCATTATGATCCTAAGTCTTTTTCCAAATACTTCTGTAGCTTTGGGTGCAATCCAACACCCACTGACTTAAAAGAAAAAATAAAATCTGACTGTAGAAGGTCATTTCTGCTGACAATCCTGTACCAATTGCAGAGGTTGTTCAACAGGGGAAGAGTCCAAAATTTAGCAGGGGCTCCCCTGACCAACCTAATGCTCCCACTGTGCTTGCACAGGCCTCCTGCACACACCCTGAGCAGGGCAGAGCAGGCACTGAGCACCAAGCTGTGCCAGGGGACGGGGAGTCCACAGCTTTTCTTGAAGCACTGCTGCCACAGCTCAAGTGCTCCTCAGGTAGTTCTTTCTCTTTTAAAGGAACTTAAGGTTTTGCACAACCACAGCCTCAGATTCCAGTTTCTGTAGTAATACATGTTGCCTACCTGTGAGCAGAGCAAAGATTGATCAAATTTGTAGTTTTTTTACTCTTCTGCTTAGCCAGAGCAGATGAGCCTCCAAGCAAAACAATCTGCAGCCTGGAGGGACCACAGGACTTGGCACTCGAGCTTCACTTCATAAGCATCTCTTTTGCCAGCACGTCTGAGCTAGAAAGAGCAAACCTGGACATGACAGCTGAGGAGAAGGAGAGCAGGTTAGGAAGCACTAATGACTGTTGTTCACTTCCAGACTCCCCCACAGCTGAGAGAACTGAGTAATGACTTTTGACTAGAGCAACATTAATGCATTTGTGCCTTTCCCTGTCGAGCAGCCCCAAGGGTGCCTCAGCTGGAGCAGAGTGTGGCACAGGCTGGCTCTGCTGCTGCTGCCCAGGTAATTTCCCTTACATTGGGAAGATGTCTGTGCAGTTTGTTAAGTAAGTTCAAAAGTGGCAGCTCTGCAGAGCAGGCTGAGAAGGGGCAGCAGTGCTTGGACGCTGTCACTGCAGGGACATGGGGACATGTGGGGGGTGACTCCAGAGCGGCCTCAGGCTGGGGCTGAGCCTCTTCCATGTGAACATTGACAAGCTCCTGAGGTAAACCACTGAAGTGCCATTGAAACTTTATGTCACTGTAAGAGAGACAGTGACAGGGAGGAAACCTCACTTCAAACTCTTCAGGAGGAGCCCAGATTTGCAGGGAGACAGAGCCTTGTTCATGCAGCAGTGCTGCTGCTCCAGCCTCCGTGCTCAGTCCTGAACAGGCCAAAATAAGCCCTTTAATGAGCTCCAGGGGGCATTGTGCCTATTGCCAGCTCCTCATTAGTGAAGGACTGCTCTACAAAAGCCAACCCCATCAGCCTGGGCAGGCAGAGAGTGCTGCTGGGTCTGTTGCTGATTTACAAAGCTCAGCTGTTCTGGGTTAAGCAATTGCATATGGGAACTTGTTGGGAGCTTCCTTCAAGTAAGCCCTAAAGTAAGTTACATCTTTATGGGAAAATGTTTAAAAATGAAACCATATGAAGAAGCATGCAGAAGTATGGGCTGGAAGGGGAAAGAGACTTCTGTTTTTATTTTGCTGTAGCTCACTGTCTGCATCTGGTAAACAAGAAGAGGATGAAGCAACTGCTAAAAGTGAAGTTACTATTTCAGGGGTGAAGAAAATGGAGATTATTCCAAACTTACCTTCAAAGATTTTTACTGATCTTAGGGTTTTTTCATACTCCTTATGGACAACAGAATTGCAGTTTTTTGCCTTTGTTTCTGTTTCTCTAGTTGTGAGAAATTATTATAGTAGGGACAGGCAGTGGAAATAGCATAAGCTGGAGACAAAACTCTCCTGTGACCATGAGTGTTTCAGTATTTGGTTTTCATCTCTGATAGATCAGAGCAGATCCTTTATGTGGGATGGTGATTCCAACAAGGTCACGGCTTTGAAGGAAATGGTTCTGTGCAAATGTAAATTTTTTTGACTACTAGAAAAATATTGCATAGAAATGTGACTCGAGCACAGCTACACTGTCAGTGGGAGAGAATCTGTGATGCAGGGCCCATAGCAGAGTGCATCATATGTGAGCTGTATGTGAAGGACATAAATTCACACAGTTTGCTCCTACCTTGGTTCTGAGGGAGCAGTGAGTGATTTGTGCTGAGTCTTTAGTTAGGAAATGCAGTTACAGTTTGCAGGGGAGTTGACAGAGGCTTCTCAGGAATGATGGGCTCGTGGTCCATGGAAAATTGTTTAATGGTGGCAGATAAGTTGGAAAAGAAATGGCTTCTACTGGGGAGGCCCAGACCTTCCCTTGGTATGGGCTGATTTTCCATCTTTTGGACCTCTAGGAAAAGGTCCATGAATATCAGCTCACACTGTGAAAAATTAATATTACCTACTTATAGCTTCTGTTCTTTTCCACTGTGTTTTGCCACAAGATTTGGAGTATTTTCACAATCAACAAGGGTAAAGGAAAACATTTTGAGAAGTTGGCAGAAGCATGCTAACAGTTTAGCAGGAAGCTGAACACTCTATTTCCATGGAAGTGTATAAACTGAGATCTTTTTATAAGTAGGAGGAAATGAAGCTTATGTTTTGTGGGTTTTAAAAATAAGTTACTGTATCTACCACATATTGCATTAAAATAAAAAGTCAAGGAAGCTAAAGTTACTCACATATGCCCAAACTGGCACACTCAATTTCATCTATAAATACCTGGAACTGATACATTCATTGATATAATGTCCTCTTTGGTTTGTATGGCTTAGTGGTCCCATTTTTAAATTCTAATTTTAATGAAGGTTCAGCCTTCAGAGATCTGCAGATTTGCAGAGAGGGGAAGCAGGGGCTGGGAGGATGTCAGAACAGAGGAGCACAACTGCTTCAGCTGCTTGGCTGGGCTGCTCTGGGTTCCACAGCACTCTCAGCAGCCTGAATGGATCCTGAAGAATGCAGATTTCTCCACATCTTTGGAAAATAAGGCACAGCAACAAAAAAAATTTTACACATTCATTCAATAATCAGTTCAGTGACTTTGCTGCAACTATTCACTATTGATCACATGCTATCTTTTAGTCTCCATTTTTTAATTTTTCAATTTTTTATAGTGTTCCTATATTCTCATTTAACTTATTCTGGTGTTGATGGTCATAACATATCAGTCAGTTTTTGGGACTACATTTTTTCCTTCTTTGTGAACAGAAGTTCTACTTTTACTTTTCCTCAGTCACGAGTCCTTTCAGGTCTGACCCCATGCCAGTCCTTTTAGCATTCTGTATGGATATTCCTTGTGTAAACACATAAATTTCAGCCTTGGATGAATGTTGAATATGGTAATTTTAATTTCTGTAGTCACAGTTCATTAGCTAACCATAGTTTCATCCCAATATTCTACTTTATTGTCTTTACAAAAAAATGTAGGCATATGTTACATTTAATTTTTGGGTTTGAAGTTCTTTAAAATTTTTACCATCCTACTGCTTAACAGTTCTGTTTAGTTTCTTTTTCCTGTTTTTTTTATTTTCATCTATTTACTTGACTAATTCTTTTGGAATGTGTTTTAAATTGAATTTGAAAATTCAAACTGAATTTGTATTTTGACAAACTTCACTCTTAATTAGGTCTTTGTCCATTGAAAACCAATTTTCAATCCTTTTTCTGAAATCTAATTTAAACGAGACTCATAAGACACTTGAAAGCAAAAAGCTTTTTATATGTAATTGGTGGATACCATTCATTGAAATTCATTATAAATGGAAGAAATATTAGCAACCTTAGTATTTTAATCCTGTTGATGATCAAGGGTATTTAAAACTTTTACACATTGGAATAAAGAAAAATTTTAAACAGCAGAGCTTTCCAAATACAATTTTGAAGCTCTTGGAAACAGCCCTCTCAGTCCTCTAATGAGTTAAATTTCCAATTTTTTTTGCAAGTGTTTGCTATAGGACTTTGTGAAAGGTGAAAAGAATTGCTGACATTACACTCAGAAATTGAGAGGTACAAAATAGGTTTAGACAAGCTGATGCTGTGTGAATTTTGTTTGGATACTAATTAAAAAAAAATCTAAAAAATTTAATTCATTTTCCTAAAAAAATAGCTTATCTAGATTTATGCATATAAATAATAAAGATAAAACATAAAAAACATTTTATGCTTGAGAAATGGACTCACCATTTGGCTGCCAAATGACTCACACCAAAATCCTTTCAGCTGCAAAGGTTTTATTCACTTTTATACCTGCAAGAGCCTGAAGAGAGAGGCAAGGTTTGAGGTTTGTGAATTCACTGAGAAGTGAGACACTTGTAAACAGAGACACCAAAAGTAGTCTCTTTTTACTGAAAATGCAGCTTTTGTGTACATCTCCCAGATGTTGTCTGAGGACATGAGTTCTGTCCCTGCATGACCTCTCAAGGGCTCTGCTGGGCAGTACCAGTGTCCTCCAGCCAGCAGACAGAGATGTGCATTCAAGCACTGGACCTTCCCTTTGGCACAGGGAGTTACCACAATAACTCCATGGAAAAGCAGCTCCTTAGCACCATTCAGAGTTGGGAAGCCTTGCACTCCTCTCACTGTGCCTGGGAGGAATGCCTGCTCCTCACTGAAACACACAGCAGGAAGGAAGGATTTCACACAGAACTGTGTGTATGCACACACACACCTGATATTCTCCTCAACAAGTTTGTGATTTATAGCTCTGATGAACTGCTGGGGTAGATGTTAAAATACAAGAGGAAAATCCTTAGAAATAAAGTATCCTAAAACAGGCCCAGTAGAAAATCAACAACTCAGATCTAGCTCAAGGCATCTGCCCAAAGTATGGAACAAAATAGGGTAGAGAAGGAAAAATTCTTGTTAAGACAAAGAGATCTGGGAATTGCTTCTGTCCTTAGGAAAACTTTTCCCTTCTCACGCCGTGGCCCATGTCCTAACTCCATGACATTTCTCACACTATACCTGAGGCACTGGGACACTCACCTCATCTGAGGCCTCTCAGTACTGTTCCAGTTCTAATTGCTTCATTGGACTTCAGTCCCAATGCTGACATTCACTTTCTGTGGGCCTGCATAAGCAATTTCAGTGGAGCTAAATCCAAGTTCAGCAAACTATAAACTAATGGATATTATCTTCATTGGCATCACAGAGAGATTTTTGCCTTTTTATTTTCATGAAATATATGACATAGAAATATTTTCATATTTATACTAGAGTTGTAAGAACTCTCCTGCTCTTTTACTTAGTATCACATTGGTAAAGAGCATCCAAGACCATCCATTTCACTGACAGCTTTTTCACTTACCCATGAGTCTGCCACCATTTCACTTCAGGATTCATCTTCAATGTTTGTTATCCAAAGTCTGGTCTGCCAAGGTATTTTCCTTCTTAGATGTTTGCCTCCAATCTGCTGACTTGTACTTCTGCATGTGTTTCTTCTACACCATAAAGTGTACTGGACTCAGGAGCCAGTGCATCAGCTTTTACACAAACATCTTTGGTAGCTCTTTTTTGTTTTGGCATTTTCACAAAGTGTGGCTGCTCTGACAGTATGAAAGGTTAAGCATTATGACAACACAGGTATCAAGCAGAAATATTAACCAGCCTATTGCCTGCTCATGCACTCACTAATTATACATAACATGGGGACTTTTTATGTAACAGCTTCACTAATCCCTGTCCAGCATTTCGGGGAGAGTGGAGAGGAAATCCTGTACAGAGCAGTGGATTTCTTAAGGTTTAGGTTGGCATGTGGTCAGTCATGGCACCTCAAAGACTTCAGAGTTTGCCTGTCATTTAGAAACCCAGGGACAGAGGTGATGATAAATTTTGAAACTTTATGCATGATTTTTGTGCTTCAAAGCAGCCTGGAAAACATGTGTAGCATGCTGGGGTTATGGAGCACTGCTGGGCTGTGCTGGCAGCCAGCTGGTTACTCCTGTCCAGTGGAGATGCAGGCATCTGCATTGGGAGAAAAATGGCCAAAGTGCTTTGTTCAGGTACAGCCAAGGCAATGTGTTTAGACCTGATGAGATCTAGGGACTTAAAGACAGATTGGCTTAATCATGGGTTTAATGACTCAGAGTACCAAGGTGATGGGTAATCCATCTTTCAAAAAGAGTGATCTGGGAGCAGACTGTAAATCAACCAGGGTAAAAATTTAGTTGTGAAGCAAGAAAGTAACTGTCTTCAGGTGACACTGTGACATTGATGCCTGGGGCAAAGATGGAGTGCAGGAACAACAAAAACTGCAGCCTGGTGATTTCTGTTAGAGGTACATAGGTCCAATACATGCAGCAGTTTCTGACCTGTTGTGAGGAAAGAAGACCCTTAAGAAGGTAGTGTGGATCATGGAGATGACTGAGTCAGCAGATCAGTAGAAGAAGCTGCAGGCCTAAGGAAAGATGGAACTATGCAAAGAGCACTGGTATGTAGCACACAGAAACACGTGCAGTGATTAAAATAAGGATAGAAATCTGTCTAAAGGGCATTCCTGTCACTGAGCAGCCATCTTTTTGGAAAGTTTCTTCAGCATAAATATTACATCTAACTGGAGCAGAATGTCCAAGTACAGTAAGATACAACAAAAAATGTGTGAAAGAGGCATGAGCCTGCCCTGTGAAGGAGTGTGGCTCAGGTAGTCCACGAGTGGTTAATGAAAGAGACAGAGATGCTCCTACTCAAAGGAAACCCAGGGAAGCCTAGCACTGGTACCTTCCTGGATGCTTGTTTATCCACATGACAGAGAGTGTGTGTGTGATACACTGGGGATGCCCCCAAGGAGCTGCAGTGCTGATAGTCCTCCTGGGAATCCCTGTCTGGCCTGGGTTCAGATGCCAGAGGGAGCAGTACACATGTGCAGGCTTACTGTGCTTTGGCCAAGTGCAACAATGTGATGCTCTGAAAGCAAATTCTGCTTGAGAACCAACTTTATGGTTAAAATTAGAAATTAGATTTAAAGCTAAAAGTAACTATTAAACCTCCATGGGCTATATCATTTTCCTGTGAAGGACAAAGGAAAAGTAAATTGAGTCTTCTGGCATAATATTCTCTAGGCAACCTATCTTGCTGCAGTTTGGTGATAGTATTATAACTATGTCTTTTTAGCCATTCTGAGTACCTGGAAGCATAATATAATTATTATTTTGTGATCTTTTAATTTTTATTTAGTTCTTGCACTATAAAGAAAATCTTTCTGCACAGGGGCATTCTAAAAAATAGGAGACTATCTATACTACTTGCCCTTTATTTGGTTTAGTTTGGATTTACTTCCTGCACCAATAACATTGCCAATCAGAATGTGTAACAGCACCTCTAGGCTTAGCTAGCCCAGAACTGAAACATTTCACATTGAGACAAAAGCAGCCTGCTTTAGGTTAAGATTGCTACAAAATAGATTTAAAAAACCTGCTTTTCTGCCAAAGGTCTGTAATTCTTCTTTGTCACAACTCTTATCTCCTTTTCTACCTTGTTTTCTCTGTCTTTAAGAGAGCACTCTTCTTTCCTAGAAAACTCTATTGGTTCTTCTGTTTCTTCCAGTTAATTATCATGCTGATTTTCAGTAGATTATGTATCTATTAAAACACTTTAGAGAGACTTGGTCTTTCCTATTATGCTTTATGAACTATTTAAACATGCAAACTGAATTTGTTTGAAATGAAATGTCACTGAAATAGCTAAAAATGTATTAATATTCTGTGAGATATCTCACCACCCTGTCCAGGTCTGAAACAGCTTAGACCAGTGCTGTGCTATATGAATTAGTTCTTTTTTTCATGTTTTGGGAACTGTATAATCTTAGCCTACTCTGAGCTGCCACTGAAGTAGGCTGACAATAAGATTGGAATGACTGAAGAGATCAAATTCCATCCAGAGAGACCTTGACAGGCTTGAGAAAAGGGCAAACCTCATGAAGTTCCTTAAGTGTGGGCTGTCTTTAAACTGAAGGAAGGTGGATTTAGATTCAGGATTAGGAAGAAATTCTTTCCTGTGAAGGGTGGTGAGGCCCTGGCACAGGTTGTCCAGAGAAGCTGTGGCTGCCCCATCCCTGGAAGTGTTCAAGGCAGGCTGGATGGGGCTCAGAGCAGCCTGGGACAGTGGAAGGTGTCCCTGCACATGGCAGGGGGTTGGAACAAGAGGATCCTTAAGGTGCCTTCCAACAGAGACCATTCTAGAATCATTCTATGATTTCCAGACGAACTAGAGCCAGGCTGTGGATATTTTCTGAATTAAACCAGCTTAAAAAGTTAATGGCCAGTTAAAACTCTCTGAAGTCAGACTGTAGGATGTCATAAGAAGACGCAACTATTGAGATGCTAGCTAATGAAATAAATCAACAAAATCAATAAAAATAAAGAGTCCCCCAATCACTGTGATATCTGCTCAGTGATTTTTTTCTCCTCTCCTGGGGAAATTGCTCAGTGAGCATGTCTGGCTCTAGAGAGAAAAGCAAGACCTAAGGAGGGAGGATGTTAAGAGGGACAGCTGAGGCGGACGTGGTTTTTATTAAGTAGTGGGGAACTACCAGTAACTACAGCATTGTTATTGTTTTGAAGTATTAAAAGCATCTGGAAAAAGTTTAAAATGCAATAATAAAACAAGATAGCATTTTTTGATAGCTTTGCTTAACAAACAAAAGGAAAAAAGAATTTTGAAACATGGAGGAACAACTAGGGAAGATAGAGCATCATATCTGGAAAATGAGAAAGAAGAAGTCAGGGTGAAAAAGAAAACAAAAGGTAAGAAACAGGGATTTTATAGTCATTTGTGTTCAGCTTGTCTGCAATAATCCCAGCAGAAAAATCCCAGGAGCAATTTTTCCAGCAGATTAATACAAATCCTTATTTCAGACTGCTTCATTTTTCAGAGCCTTATGTTTTGTTAAGCGATCTTTTTTTCTGGCTATACAGCAAATATTGCTTTCTCTAAAAGCCCACAGCCTTAGCTGCAGTAATGCAAGCTGATTCCAAATAGTGCAATCCTCCCTTTGCAATCCATGATGAGTGAGAAGGAATGTGTCTGTAACACCACCAGGGAGTCAGTGCAGGTCTGGGGTGCACCAGGTGTGGTGGGAAAGCGCAGGAGAAAAATGTGGGTTTGGCTACCATGGTTATACCAGCACCTAGTGACCATGGCAAAATTTGGCGTTGCACTGCACTGAAATAGAAGTTTGTAGGAGTAGTTTTCAAGTTTGATGTTCAGTAAAAACTTACTGGCTGGTTCAGGTTTCAGACAGAAATTTATTGAAGCCACATTTCACAACTCAGTCTGTGATCCATCTCTTAAAAATGGAATCTGATTTACCAAAGGGCTTGAGTATGAAAAAATTGTGATTTGTCTATGTCTAATTTTACTGTAATGTATTCCAAAGATCACAGCATTTTTTAAAAAGACTCTTGTTTGCTCTGGGATTTCAGAACTTCCCACACAGTAAAGAAGACATTGAAAGGGCTAAACTAATGAAGAATTGAATTATTAAGCTAGAACTATGTCAGATATCTTCCAAACCAAGAAGTGCTTATTGCCAAAGGTTTATAATGTCTAGAACAAAGGTTTACAATAAATTCAGGGGCACATATTAGATCCTTGCAAACAGCTACAAGTTTCTTCTGTCTGAAGCCTATTTTGATAGAATGGGAAATCGGGGTTGCTCTACCCCGGCTCCTCTCTACTGGCTGATATTTAAACCTATTTTTAGTTAATCAACATATCTAAACTGAATACCAGTGGCTCCAACAAATGATATAATCAGTTCTGAAAACATATTTTCTAGATTAAAACCCCAAATTTACTCCTTGCTCCCATAGCTATTTTCTTGCAGTATCTGTGTCAATCTTGAGTGATATTTGGAAGCCCACAAAGTGAACATGAGGACTGGATATCTTACCAAAATTGTGTTCACTATGACTATAATGTTACCTTTAAGGCCCAAAATTGTAATATAAGTCCCCCAAATAGTAATATTAGCATTATAATGTATTAATATTACATTAAAATAGTGTATTTAGAGTTCCACAGTCCCCATTTTGATATAAGCTAAACCACTCTTGGGCATGGTAGCTTTGATCTATGTCCATGCAGCTTAGCAATTGGATACGGACTTTTGACCAGTCAAAACACACCAGTCTTTATTTTAAGGGGAGAGAACAGACTCCAAGTGACCTCCTTCCAGGGCAGTTAATGCTAAAGTCCTAAAACTGTGTGAGCTTTGCAGCAGAACACACATAAAGGTATATCACAGGGTGTCTTACACAAGAAGCAAATCATATCACACACAATATATTTTTGAAAGTAGGTTAAATGCTTTATACATTCACAAAAAAAGACCAAATGTCAAAATAGCATAAATGCAGTGTATGTGGTGATGATTTTTAAGACATAAATGAGATCAGACAAGTAAGTATTTTGGCGAAAATCTGTGAAAGCTTCTAAGTTGAACCAGAAGGACAATTCTGTGCCAGTTTGAAATTGACATATATTTCTACACAGCTATTTCTTTGATGCATATAGAAAGCCATATTTGACACCTTATTTAAAAGATTCCACTCTGTATGAAACAATTCTGTACTAAGTGGAAAATGGCTTAAAGTGCACACTTGACTTTTCTATTGGAACAACGATTTCAGCAGATGGTTGAAATTTTGTCACATGTTCCTGTGATTTCCATAACCCAAAAGCAGCTGAGGAACCATTCCACAGTTCAACATTCTTTGAAGAAAATGTGAGCCCTTTCACAGATTTGGGATAACAATCAAAATTTTATTTAAATATGAACTATGTTCATATTTCATTGATTTTAGATCCATCCTTTTTTTTTTTTTCCCAATACCAATCATAGAACTCAAACTATAGAGCAAATTTCCTTTCTTATATCTCACTTCTCGCAGTCAGGTATTGCCATATTTTTTTGCCTTGCTGTCAATAGTTTCTGAGATGCTTTCAAACAGAGTTATAAAGTCCATTGACCTCCTCAGGAAAATGCTGAATTCAGGAGAACTGTTGTACAAGTGATGCAAACGGAACAGTAACACTTAAAGTGGGATGCACCCAAGTCTTGGAGTAAACTTTGGGGCTTTTAAGGTCATTAATTTTATATGTAGAAACCCTTGGAATTGAAGACCCCTGTCTCCTGTGAAATTTTTAACTGTAAAATGCTGTATAGCAGAACAGCTCTAATAGATTTTTTTCCTGTAAAACCTTGGGCCACAATTCTATCAACATAAATCCTGTGAGCTGCTGCAATGTTGATCAACAGCCTCTCTGTTGTGAGAGATCATAATGGAAATGCTCCTTTTCCCACCATGCAGATGAGGAAAAGTCTTTCTTTAAGGCTATCGTGCAGCAGGATATGGAACAGGCCAGGGCAGCACAGCTTGTTCAAGTTTTCTTGGAGTTTTCTGCTGTAAGAATCTCTATTTCCAAGAACAGCATGTAATTCTTGCTTTTTTTTTTCAAATTTGAAATCAGTAAGAAGGAGTGAGTAAAAGAAATGTTTGAACCATCCCTTTCCAGGAGGGAAAAACATGACAAGTATGAGGAGAAAAAGGTTTGAAAGAGTTGTAGAAGCTTTTTTATTTACACATAATTTAAAATTTTTAAAAGTTTCTTCTTTATTTGTACGTGTTTCTAGATTTTGCTTTCTCTCAACAAAAGAAAAACTATAAAGATTAAAAGAATGATGCAAACTCCATTTTATTATAGGAAGGGTTTCCATTTCTATATTTATGTTTTTGAAAGTGAGGAAAACAAATGAGCACAATACGTGGTCATAAAACATTAGCATTACTAGGAATGCTGTCCACTGATGGCAACACACAGCTCCAACAAACACCTCATGTATTTCCCAGAGAGGTGTTGTCCCCTGATTTCCAATGATAGTTGATCCTTGGCTGCTGCTGACTTTTTCTGCCTTCTTTAGCCTTGGTCACAATGTGACTTCCATACAAAATCCTTTGAGGGTACTATGGAGAACTTTCTTTCTTGTAGTTGAAGAAACATCAAAGGAATGACTGGATTTATTCTGCTGAAGTGGTGAAACCTGCCTGAAAATGTCTTGGCACATATAGGAATAATTTATTTTGTTCCAGTTAACATGTGGAGCTATTTGCATTGTACTGCATATTCATTTAGCTGTCATCACTGTGGGTGGGTTTCCATTTTCCACTCTATGTCTGAGCAGTGATTTGGTAGAAAACAGTTCCTACAGGAACATAGGAAAAACTGATCTATAGTAGCCATAAAAACAGGCAAGATGGAAAATGGTTTTACCTACAGGTATTGATATTTCATTGCACACTTCAATCCCTGTTGAGCAATTGCTCATATAAAGAAAATGCTTTGGTTAAGCTGGCAAAGATTAGAAATGCCACATATTATACAGCCCAGATAGCATTCCTGGCCTGGAGTGTGGGTGCCCCATAAATGATAAATATGACACAGTAAATAGATGGCAGAAAAATCAGAGATGTGAAGATCCTACATCCCAAAATGGAAATAAAACTGGAATTTCATAGTAAGAGATGGCAATATGACAACAGAAGCACTGAAATAATACTTTTTTTCTGAAGGTTCAGAGATTTTTCTACTTATTTTATTTTAGATCTAACATTTTAGAGGTCCAGAAAATTGCAGGGAAAAAGTTTCTAGTTTTCGTGAGGGCTTTGGTGTGTTTTGTCTTTTGGAATAGGTGTTCCAAATAACATGAAATATTTTCTAAAGATGTATGTGGCCAATAGAGCTCTGCAGGATATTTTCATTCCTCCCATAATGACATCATTTCTCTGCAAGCCTTCTATATAAACACCTCACTTTTTGTAAAAACATTTATTTTTGTATTCTGTATTCTTTGCTTTACGCTACTTGTGTGGCTGAAAATCGTCTCTGAACAAAGCAAATTACAAAGTGTCATTGGAGTGGCCAAATTCCATGGAGAAGGCCCCCAAATCACAGACTTAGAACAACCACAAAAGGATGACTAAAAAATTGCAGAAAAGTACTCCCTTTTCTATTCTAGTCTAGAATAAGCACTACTGTGCTAGGGAAAGGTGGGAAGCAGAGGAATGTAGAAGATTCATCCTGCCATCAAAGAGTTCCAGCCTCAATGTTAAACCCTGTTACACAAACACATTGCTTTGTTAAAACAGATTTTTCTTCTCTGCTTGAGATTCAGAGTAGGATAAAGTTGAAAAGTTACTTTTTGGGGTAAACCTAGTAATTGGGAATAAACAGCTGGGGATTGGCAAGTTTGATTACCCGTGTTTGCTCAGGTACAGGCCTCATAAAGAAAGGAAAGAGGAGCATTTGCAAACATTACTGTCCTTTCTGCAGCCTAAAGATTTTCTCTCTGGGTGAGTTTAAGCTCTCAGAAAATCTCACCAGCCTAATATTGGTGAATACAGAGAAAGGTGTATGAGAACAAAAATATCTCCCAAAATTCTCTTATAGAAAAAATATTAGGAAACCTTGCATGTATTACACTCCATTTAAGAAATGTGTTAGAACAGTAACCATGAAAGTCAATGGTATATTTGTTTTTTCAGGGAAATACAAGTTTCAAATTCAGCTGTGTAGGTGGAACTGGCCTCTCTAGCTCTGTAGGTTTGAAGAATGCAAGCTATGCACTGTGAAGATTTGCCATGTTGAACATTTATTTTATATCATTTTGTCTTGCAATCATAAGCCAGAATTGTTTCATGTTAGACACCAATGAGCAGTTTTCAGACATACCATAATTACTTTCAGGTAATTTTGGGATGGTTTGTGCAAAACCAGCCCATTGCCCCAAGGCATTGAAAGCTGTGCACTGGAAGTGGAGTGCCCAGCATCCTGCAGAGGTAGCAGCTCCACACATTCACCTCACCCAGCAAAAGGTGGGTATCCAAAAACTCTGAGGGGGGCTCTGCTTTCCTTGGCAGTGCTGAGACTAATTTAACTTACTCGATGGATGATTTTGATTATGAGAGAAGAGGAAGAAATCCAAAGAGTTGTCTTGATTTTGATTCTGAGGGATCCAAACAAGTAATAAAACAATTTCTTTCTATGCCTAATTTGAAAGACTATGCCATCAGATCTAGATTAGCCTGAAATGGTGACAGAGCTTCATGCTGACATTTCATTGTCTGTACCCATTTCAGAAGAAACTTTGCACTCATAGACTCCTATGAGCTCTGACAAGGTAAAACTGATTCATTCAAGAGCAGAGGGAAAGAGGCAAGTTAGAAAAAAGCTGTCTCTCACTGAGAGCAGCATAAGCCCAAAGAAAATAATACATATCAAAAGCCAGGAGAAGACAGAGAATAACTTGGCAAGACCCAAGACAGACCCTGATTTATTATACAGATAATGTGCTTTGGCAACTTACAGCACAATGATGAAGAAATTTTCCAGGCTGGGACATAATTTTATAACAATTTTTCAATTTGTTTAATTTTGAGCTTGGCATAGGAACATCAGGAGGACACTACTTGAAGGAGCTCCATTTTGTGTATGCTTTGCATCTAAAAAAATTATTAATTTTTATGAGTTATATGCTTGCATGTTTCCCCTATCAAACTTTATTTTAATTATTTGTCTGTCTCAGTAAGCTTTCTTAACATATTTGCAAAAGATGTGTGCAATGTGTTATGCTGTGCCAATTTCTTCCAAAGCAGTTAATGAGAAAAACTAACTTAACCTAGAAATAATGTGGGGTTTTTTTACTACTATTTCAATAGTCCAGTCTTCATTCCAGTCTTATTGTGAAATATATAATCAGGAAGGTGTATTTTGACAGTTTTTCTGAAGCTGAGTAGAGAATAATTAAAGCAAATAGCAATTAACCTGTGTCAGGGAAGGCATCATAATGTAAGTGCTGCTTCAGGGAAATTTCTGTTGTAAAATCAAAAGGATAGACAAGGAGAAAAATAGTATTTGAGGCAAGCTGCCAGTCAAATTATGTTCAGTATGGTTGATTTAATGTTCCTTCATCGTCCTAGTCAGAGTCGTGGTCTTGAACATATTAGGAGCTTGCAAGGAGCTATAAATATAGAGGATATAAAATGGAATAAAGACAACATTGCAATTTAGGATCAGAAAAATGAAATATATATATATATTTGCATATATA
>WBNO01031649.1:68320-81834 GCA_013400575.1 Peucedramus taeniatus | reverse complement strand
TCTTCCTGGGATCCTGGGGGCTCTTGAGGGCTCCTTGCCCAGTGCTGGACTATGCCAGTCTGTGCCATTGCCAGTGTCACCATCTTCCTGAAGGTATTTACCCTCTATGTCTTTGTATCTTGCTGCCCATCAGGGTTTGGGGTTTTTCTGTTTGCTTTGTTTTTTGGTTTTTTTTTGTGGTTTTTTTTTTTTTTTTTTTTTTTTTTTCCAATTTCTTTTTTTTTTTTTATTTTTGCCAATTCCTTTTGCTCTTCTGAATTTTCTCCACCCTTTTTCTACTCCTCTAGTTGGTTTCTTCCCTTTTCTGAGGAGAGCTTTGGAAGCTGAAGGGCATCCCCTGAGTGTGCCCAGGGCTGGGACAAGGGGAGCACACAGGGTTACAGAACCAGCAGCAGATGACTGAGTAAACACGAGGCGCTGCCAGAGATCAGGCAAGCAAGAAACACACGGTCAATTCTTTTAACTTATGACTGCACTTAATTACTGCCTTTCCTCCCTTCATAAGCTACATATGGGATTAATAAAAATGCTGAATCAGATATGGTCTCTTGCAGAATCATGGAATCGTTTGGGTTGGAAAAGACATCTAAGATCATAAAGTCCAGCCATTCCCCCAGTGCTGCCAAGGCTACCACTGACCCAATTCCCCCAAGTGCACCATCCACATGTCTCTTAAATCCCGTCAGGAATGGTGACCCCACACTGCCTGGGGCAGCTGTGCCAGGGCTGGGCAGCTTTTTAGGATAAGGAGCTACTTGAGGCCATTTCCTCTTGTCATGATGCTTCTTCCAAATCCACCTGGCTGCACCATCCTGTCAGAGAGTTGTGCAGAGCCAGAAGGTCCCCCCTGAGCCTCCTTTTCTCCCCTCCTGCTCCCTCAGCTGCTCCTCATACGACCCTTCCCCAGCTCTGTGACATTTCACTGAGGTTTCACTGCACTCCATTGTTTACTCTGGGCTTTACCTGGGCACAGCAGTGGGTGCAGCACTCAGGGACACCTTAGGAACAGGAAAATCTGATTCCAAAAGCCCAAATTATGTGCTAGGCTATGTCTGTTTACCTGTGATGTTTGCCAACTGCTATCTCATTAGCTGTACAGGAAATATAATTGATATTTCTGCAGGGACGTGACACTTGTGCCTTTGCTGAAACGGGAAGGGTTTCTCAGGGCTTCACATCACTCCTGTTTGCTGCTTCCCATAAGTGATACTGCCTCGTTTTGGGAAGGATTCCAAGAAATAAGAGCTTACCAGAGAGGCCTCTTGAAAGTATGGGCAGCTTTATGTCAGCCTGGGAGCTCCCTCAGACACAAATCTTCTGGAGGAAAGAGTGGATTCTCTGCTGTTTGCAAAAGGGCCACAAATGGGAAATAAAATGTTTGTGCAGCTCTTTAATGTGAAAAACACCCATTTTGGAGCAGATTCTGTGTCTAGTCTGGGTAAGACAGAGCAGGCAGCCTGAGAGGGGCTGCACAGGGAGGTGAGGGCTGTTTCCAAAGATCCCTGCAGCCCTGATCACTGAGCCAGGACTGCTCCAAGCCCCGCTGACTGGGACTCCCCCAGTCAGGGAAGCAGTGTGATGCACATGTGAACATCTGGTCCCAGATGTGCTGTGACCCTGTGTAATGCAGGGGGGATGCAGAAGACTGACCCTCTCCCACTTCTCCCTCTCTGGTGAGAAGCAGTGCAAGGCAATTTAAATTCCTCTGGGGATCACAGCCACTTACTGCTAACCTGAAACCTCCCTCCAGGCACTCTCACTGCTCCCCTTTGGTCATCAAAAGGTATTTTTGCCACTTGCAGACTTTCTCTTCCCCACACCCAGTGTCTGCCACTGCTTCCCTCGGGAGGTGACCCAGAGCTGGAGGTGTCCTCATGGCACTGGGGTGAGGGGGCACCACGGCTGGGTGAGCTCTGCCACCAGCGAGGACACGTGGGGCTGCAGGGCAGGGAGAACACGAGCAGGATTTCTGTCAGCAGAAGGGAGAACGTCCAGGGCAGAGCAGCCACTCTCAGCCAGTTCCAAGCCCAAGCTAAGCAGGTATTTCTGAACCCATCTGCAAGAGCAGCTCTCCCCTCAGGACACATCACAGACCTGTAGGAGAGAAGAATTTCTGGTTTGGTGGTTTTGTGTTCCTCACACATTTCTGCTCTTTAGTTGGAGGAAATATTGGTATTCCCTAAAAGGAGGAATTCTGTGCAGAGCATTCTGTGTGCTGGGGACTCTGTGACAAATGGCTCTGCTGCCATGGCCGGTCCCTCTTCTCTCCTTCCTCTCATCCGATGGTTTCTGGTGTTATTTCTTGCCATAAAGCCTCATCACCTCTCTTTTGAGATTTGACGGAGTTCATACATAACAAGGCTTTTTCTTCCCTGAGATGAAATCTCCTGAAATCTGATCCATGAACACATCTAAACAGGCACACTAACAGGAAACTCGGAGATATGGAAATGTAAATGAGTCCCCAATCAATAAAGGTAATTATAGTGAGAGATAGACTGACATACAGTATCTTGAGGCTTTTTTCCTTGTCTTCCAAGGGGCTCCCCAGAGGCTCCACAGACACTGGTGAACGTGTTTCCAAGGCTTACTATGGCTGGGGAGAATTGTTCCCTGGAACAGGCACAGGAATGATGCTGCCAAGCCCACAACGTGCCCACTGCCACTGGAGCCAAACCTCTCCAGCAGGTTGGGGGCAAGGAATCTGAGTGCAGTCATTGCTGAGGGATTTTCAAATCTGTAGTTCAATTTCTCTTTGACTCTTTTTTTTTTTTTTTTCCTATAATTATGGGCAGAGAGATGACGAGATCAGCATTATTTAACTTGTGTTTTACCTTTTAAAAGATGTCACTAATTTTGCCTGATTAGCCACGGGTTTTAGCAGTTCTAAATACAAACTGCTGCCAAGTTTTGCAGAACCCAGGAGGAGAAAGAGGTTGGTCCTCTCCTGAGTCACTGGCCGTCAATGACCATCTTGCCTGCCTGTTTCCCTAAGGGCTGATGGGACAGATCACCCAGGATTTCCTGCTGTGCCCAGTTGGTCAATTGGCACTGGGGGCAGGGAAGCGGAGGAAGTGCAGAAAAGCTTGAAATGGGAACAGTGGAGAGGAATCAATTAAACACACAGCAGCTTTGTTTGAGTCAAGAGCTCTCTGAGCTGGGTCACCACATCCCTCCAGCCTGTTTTCCATGTCCAAAGAGGCTGATGGCACTCAGGGGTCAGTGAGGAATCCCCACAGCCCAGTCCTGTCTGAGCACAGCCCAGATGTGGCTCTTCTGCTGGATCTGGATGGATTTGCTCCCAAGTCTGGCTGTGTTTCAGGAGCTTTGTCCCTTGTGCAGAAACCTCACTTCCTGCCTAGCGCTCATCTGGATCATCTTTATTGGAGAGAAGAGCTTCTAAACTTCCTCAACAAAGTTCTTTGAGCTTGAACTAGGGAAACTTGCTCCTAGTGCAAGCTCCAAGAAAGACCTTTAAAATTTTCCTGCTGGAACCTCTGTCCCTCGCATGAGGCATGATGGACGCCTACGGGGTCATCTCCCCATCTGCTTCCAGCTCCTGTAGAAGACACGTCTGACAACTTTGACGCAACCCCAAACCCAACACATCTCTTCCTCCACGGCAGGATTTTAAATATCTGTATCTGCACTTGGAGAGGAGCAAAGCTGGGGAGATGGCGGCTGAGGTCACGCCATTACGGGTGGTTAAGGTCACACCATCTGACACATGTCAGATGAAAAGCTCGAGTAGGAATATTCAGCCAACTGCTCAGAGCAGTTTTTCATCCTTCTGTGGAGGGAGCAGAGTTCTTCCAGCAGAGCAGCTCCGTGCAGTGAGTGAGCCCATCCCTCCCTGCTTGTGGGGCAGGAAATGTGTTTCCTGCAGCACCAGCATAACCAGGCACTTCTAACAAACGTGGCACGCAGGAAATGCCAGACTTTCTGCTTTCTTCCCTCTCACAATCGTATTTAACAGAGCAAGAGCGGGGATGGCTTTTACCCATCCTCCTTCGCTTTGTGTTCTCCCTGGGATGGGAGGGGGCTCTGGAAGCCGCTTTGGAGCGGGACAGACCTTGCTGTAAGGGACCAGGCTCAGCGTTGCTCGGGGTCAGCCGGGTGTCCCGGCACCGGCAGTGTGCACTCTGGGGGTGAGTGCCGGCTGAGCCCGTCAGGGTCCCCGCCCCGATGTGCCCGTGCCCCTCCGATAGCAGCCGATAGCCCGGAGCGCTCCCGGCACCGGCACCAGGCTCGCACTATTTGCCGCTCCGAAGTACAGATGGCTCTGGGGTGGCTTTTCTTGGCACCTCCCTGCAAAGCCTAGAGAGGGCATCTGCTGAAAACAACTGCTTTGGGATGGCGGCGGCCCGGCCCGCTCCCTCCCGGCGTTCCCATCTGGATCCCGCTGACCCCGCGGCCGCGGGCGCTGGGTTAAACGCGAGAGCTGCAGCTCCGCACCTCCAACAGCTCTAGGCGACGAATGGATTTCATGCGCAGCCCTCCTGTACATCTCCTTGATGTTCTGAGGCAATGAGAAAGAAGTGTTAAATTTGTTCTTGGCTACTTTTCCTTGCAACTCCCAAAGGCACCGGTTACAAACTGAATCAGTTATCAGCTAGTTAGGCTGGCAGTTCCCGAAGGTACCGCATGAATACTGATAGGGACCCATGCATTATTCAGTGCGAAGAGCAGAGGAAAATGAGCAACACGTCCAAAACAAGAACAGCAGTGGCAGTAAGGGAATAATTAGCGAGCTGTCACTTGTCCCTGTCAGTATTCCCTCCCTTAACACATAAGGGAAAATAATAAAAAAGGGTAAGATCATCTTGCAAGCTCTGCTCTTAAATATGCAGCTGGTAGGTTAAAATACAATGATAAAGGGGAGAGGATAGAGAGCTCTGATACAGTTTTCAAAAGATATGGCCTCCATTTCCATGGAGACTGGGGTTTTTTTTATTTTTTTTAATCCCACAGGCACTGGGTTATACAATAAGTCCCTGCCTTAAATACCAGCCCATGTGCAACAGCATGAAAGGGACGTGGCTCTAACGCGGGAGTTTATCCCAAGGAAAATATTTAGGATTTTTTTTTTCTCCTCCCTTTGTACAAAACACTACTGAAGTCGATGTATTTTAGAGAAACCAGGTTGACTGAAATGGGCTTTGCTGGAAGAGTCTGCAGCTCCAATGCAGAGCGTGAGAGCGGGGGAATCCTGCAGCCGGGGTGGTGCTCCCGGCGCTGCTCCCCCATCCCAGCCCTTCCCCTCTCCGGAGGGGCTGGGGGCACCGGCAGGCAGCCGCAGCTCAAATCAAGTTAAAGTGGAGTAAATTTTTAACTAATTAAGCAGTTTGTGGGCTGATGCGAACAAAGTCACTGTGCTGCTGTCTCCAAAGAGCCTCCAAAGCTGCTCAGGAGGACGCAGACGCGGCGCCGGTGCCCACGGGTGCGAGTGCCCGCTGTCAGCAGCACTCTGCCCACGGTGCTGGGGAAGGGTGCCACACATCCTGCGGGATCCGGGTCCTGCTGGGACCCCTCAGGCTCTCGTTAGGACAACAGCGAGCGCTGCTGCACAGCCAGGCTCCATCCCCGCAGAGCTGCGCGGGTCCATCTGCCTCCACCGCAGCCCCTCCGTCTTCGCCTGCAGCAGCCCTCGGAGAGCTCCGCGCTGCCAGGCTCGTTCCGAGCAGGGAAGGGATTTGTGCGACGCGCAGAGATGCTGTATTCACAGCAATGCTGGCGCTGACTTCCCTAAAATATCCTGACATGGATCCCTCCAAACAATCTGCCAGATCACGGCGAAGCTGCAGCCGAGCGGAACGGGGAAGCGAGAGCGTCTCTGAGCGTGTGGCCCACCATGGCTCCAAAAATGTCGGGATTCGCCTGCAGATTTCAACCCTCTCGCACAGGGAATGGCCACGGAGATCATCGCCAGCGGCTGCAGCGTTTAGCAAAGCCATTAGTTAGGTTTATTTCGGAGCTCTGCAACACTTACGTCACTGAGGACCCACTTCCCCTGTTCTCTGCCCTGATTTCTTACAAGGAAATTCTGGAGAGCCCGCGGCAGCTGCAGGTCCTGCAGGGAGCGGGATGGAGGGATAGCTCCTGCCTAGGGGTGCGGGGTCGGGGTGCTGCAGGAGCTGCCTCTAACAACAGCGATAACTCAAAACAACGGGAAAGAAAACAAGGAAAGGCTGGGAAGGCTTCTCAGAAGTGCCTGCAAATGGCGCCTGTCCAGCTCCCCAAGAGTCAGGAGAGGTTCTTCAGCAACGCTCTTCCCACACTGGGAGGATGCCTCCTTCCAAGTCCCTTTATTCCCCAAAATATATTTCATTGTTTTTCCCTGCTCCTGCCTGGCAGCTCGTGGGATAACAGCTCTCTGTATATAGTCTCACACTATAAAAATCACACAAAGTGAAGCATTTTAATGTCAGGTTTTCCTAATCCCTTTCTAGCTCCTGACTAATCCTGCCCGGCCCAGCCCCTGCCGTGCCACAGCTCCCTCTGAGATTGTGCCACAGATTTGCACAGATGACTCTGTTTGATTGGCACTCGATGGTATAGACAGTCCCCTATTGAACCCTGCCTCCAGCACAAATCCATGGGAAGGTTTTTGCTCATCAAAACGTCTTTCTGGCTGTCCTTAAGCCACTGCCGAGGTGGCCATTTTCCTTATCCATCACATGCGCTCTGCGTCGTTCCAGGTCTTTGATGAATGATTCTCTGGATAATGTATTTCGTCCCACCAAGCCCGTGTATGTACTGGGAAAAGAAAACTGGAGAGATTTCACATCAACTAAACAAGCATCTTTGGTGTCAAGTGTCTGTGTTTTTGCATAAGCACCCACCAGTTCTTCTCGGTCTCCCTCTGAATGAGATCCCCGCACGGATGAATATTCATGAGAATTAAATGGGGGAGCTGTGATTTTCAGCAACGGAAACTTTCCTGCTGGAGGAGGAGTGTACTTCTTGCTGATGCTTCTCTAGTGTGTGCTCAGCCCCAGGTGACACCTTCCACTCTCCGGGGACAGGGTTAGGGAAGCCACTCGCTGCTGGCAAGGAGCCTGGCTCCGAGCCTCAGTCCATCCCACCCCAGTGCTCCCCGACAAGGCAAAAGGTGCAGTGCTGTGCTGGCCCCTGACCTCCATGGAGCCCTGTGACCTTAAACCAACCCAAATTCAGATTATTTTTAACGTGTGTTTGCAGGGCAGACCCTGGGCTCCAAAATCCTAATTGGGGNTTCAGATTATTTTTAACGTGTGTTTGAAGGGCACCAAAATCCTAATTGGGAGAGTTTTCTGCCTTGCTCTCGGTTGGATTTGGATGCTCAGCCCATTCCAGTCGATGCCATCCGTTTTCCCTCCTGTATCTCCCTGTGGCTGGAGCTGCACAGACGGCGGGGCCCGCGCTGCTGGCGGTGTCGTTACTGCTGTCACACACCCGTCATGACAGGCGCTGGGAGCACCGGGAGCCTGATGTTCCACCACTCCTTGCCCAGCTCTCCACATCTCCACTCGGAATTGCAGGACCTTTGTTTTCCAGCTGCGGCTGCGGCTGCGGTTGTGGTTTGATTGCAGGAGGATGCGCGATTTAGCCGGTGGAGAGTGAATAATTTGGCACGGAGCATTCCTTGTTATTCCGTCGAGCAGCCTGTGTGTCAATCGATGGGGTAACAATTATGATCAATGTCAACAGGAAAAAACAAACCCCCCACCATTAAGCAAGCACAAATGTGCACAGGCACAAAGCGGCCTCGCTGCTGCCTTGCTGTGGCTGCCACCGCCGGTTCCCTGCCTGGGGGGAGCACCCAGTGCCCGCAGGGGAGGGATGGGGCAAGAGCACAGACCCGGCTCCTCCTTTGCCAGGCCCTTCCTGACGCTTTGGAATCGAATTGCTGAGATTTGCAGTTTGATCTGCAGGATTTGGAGTCGCCAATTGGCGCTGCGGGTGCTCCCGGGCAGAGGCTGGGTGGGCTCCGGGGCTCGGGGGCATCGGGCACCAGCTCGTCCCATGGCAGCACCGGGGCAGGCGGTCCACAGCCGTGCCAAGGCCTCTGTGACCCCTCCAAAGAACGGAGCTGTGACCTGCTCTGCCTTTTTTACACTCCAGCTGCAGTGCCTGAGACAGGGCCAGTGTGTCAACAGGCTGGAAAACCTGTGGGGTGCGTGGTCCTGGCAGAAGAATGGTACCAGAAGGGCTGCTCAGGTCCAGCAGCACTGAGCCCAGGCTGGTTCTGGTGTCTGGCTTTTGAATGTCAGCTCTGTGACCTCTCTGCAGGTGCCTGCAGTGGCCAGATCCCTTCCCAGCTCCTCCAAGATGTCCTGGTGACCACGGCAGCGCTGGCAGAGCCAGTCCTTCAGCTGCAGGGATGGGAGGGGTGCCTGGCCAGGCTGGCATTCCCGACGGGAGCGTGCCTGGCATGGGCTGGCAGCACCTCCTGTCATTAATGCAGCTCAGCCACACCTGAGGTGCCATTTGGGTGAGATGCAAGAGCATTCCAGAGGAATGCTTGATGCCCTCTGTCACTCACTGCCAGGGATAACGCTCCTCGCTGCTGTCACACCGCGCGTGTAGGATGTTGAATTAAACAGTGGGTCTTTTGATGCTGCTGAAGGAACTGTTGCATTAATTATCCATAGAATTTGCACATGCAGCTTACAGAGTGGAAAAGGCGCATTTCCCCCAGACTGATGCACATTTTGAATCTCAGCCCCCTCCCTCCGAATCGCCCCTCGCCGAGCTGGGCCCTTCCGAAGGCGCTCTCGGATTGTTTATTGATGAACCAAACCTTGGAAGGGTGAAGTCTTAGCCAGGGGTTATTTTTACTACCCCGTTAGTTAAGGCTGAGAGTATTATTTTACATGCCAATGAATAATTTACCTGCCATTATAAGACTTACTCAGAAACAATCCTCAGTGTGGGCTGGCGTTACCTGCGTGGCTCGTGGATGGAACATGCTGGATGCAGGAGCCCAGGTGTGCAGCAGGTACCCTGGAAAGCTGCCATGGAAGGAAGGTCCTAAATGGCTGCATAAAATAAAATGTCCCCAGCACCGGTTTCCACGAGCTGTGGCTGCATCTCCAAATTTATAGCTTAGAAAAAAAGAATAATTGCAAGACCACATTTTTCACTTGTGCTTTTCCTGAGATCTCTATTTTCCCCTTGGATTCTCCACACCTCCTGATTATTTATAGCATACCAGAACTCCAGCCTTATAAAATACCATGCATGACTTCTCCTTGCACTCAGTACTCAGGGAGACCAGGCACTATTGGTAAAAGATTTAACTCATTAATAGAGAGAAGCTGGAACAAAGCTCTATAATTCAGTATTGCCTTCCCCAGCCTGATGGTGTTTATTTAGAAAGCAGCAAAGACACAGGCATGTGGGGCTATAAATCAGCAGAAAATCAATGCTAACATGTAAATAAATTGCAAATCAGCTGAGAAATTGGTTTCATTTTGAGACGATAAAGCATATTTCTCCTGTACTTATTTTATAAGGTGCCCCTTAAGAATTGTAATATTTCTGTGTGGTAATGATAAACATTAGTGAGTTGCTTTAGAAATGAAAAAATGGCAACCCTGTGGGGATTTGAAAAACATATGCACTTCAAATTTGAAAATCCAATTTAACTGTCCATTATATGGAGAATAAAAAAAGGTAAGGATAGGATAATTTTGCAGTTACACAGCATTTGACTAAATCTGATTCAGGGATGACAGCTACACTTTAAAAGCTACATGTCTGAATGTAAGGAGACAGCAAATCATTTATTTATGATTGTAATCTAGCTCCTGTCTAACAAGTTAACAACTGTGCAGTGCTCCCTGAGTGGAGGCAGCCTGTGTAGGCTTGTCAGTTAGCACTTTTAAAAACACTTTTCATAGAATTTTGGTTAAAAAAAAAATAAAATAAAATAAAAGAGACAAAAGAGAGTCCCTGTCAGATTTACCAAAACAAGCAGATGTTAAAATTGCAAAAGTTTGAAGAAACAAATCCTGTTCCTAATTCAATGCAAAGCACCTTGTGCAGAGGGTACACGACAACCAGAGAGGCCGATGCAGGGGTCTGGCTGTTTGTGCATCCTGAACATGGAAACAACCTTGTGTCTTGTTGGAAGTGTCACATTTTTGACACCAAAGGCTTAGCTCCTGAATCCCTGTCTGTGGCATTTTGCAGTTTCTGGTGCCCATATTTCTCTCTGCACCCATTTCCACTCGCCCTGCCCTGGTTCCAGCTGTGTCTCAGAGCTGGCAGAGCTGCCCAAGCTCAGCAAACTCAGAGCCGTGGGCTTGTGGCTGTAGCTGTTCCAGCTGAAGTGCTGATGTCAGAGTTTTAAGGCAACCAAATCACTGGAATGGTTATGAAGAACTGAAAACCAGGAGTATTTGCCCAGCAGCTCAAGTGGGATATAACTAATCTAATTCTGATATTATATATTCTTTCATTTAAATGAAGCATGCTGATCCAGTTCCACCCCCTGCCATGGACAGGGACACCTTCCCCGAGACCAAATTGCTCCAAGTCCCATCCAAACTGGCCTTGAACAATCCATGGATGGAGCCTCCTCTTGGTATGAAAATTCTGGAAAGTGATTAATGCAATCAGTTTTTATGAAGAGTGAGAAGGAAGAGATGGTGGAGCTGCTGTGCACGGCCACCAGCTGGAGAACTGGGACAAACAGGGGACAGGCTGGTGTGGTGTTGGAAGGCTCGGTAAGGGCAGGTGAAATTCAAGGCATACAAATGTAAAATCTTGAGCTCTGGGAGGGTTGTAGAACTGGAAATCTCATCTTCATGAGCACAGAGGACTTTGTACTGAGGGCCAGCACCCAGGAGTGAAAATTGAAGGCTGCAACAAGTAACACTAGTTCTACATCCAGTAGTTTCCAACCAAATATTGGGAATAATTAGGGGGAAAGTAGGGATTGAAGAAAGAGCACTGCGGTGTTACTGACATCCGTGTGGCAGCCCTACCCTGAACCCTGCATTGTTCTGTTCCCAATCCATGACACAAAACCAGCAATAGATGTGAGAAAGGTCCAGAGAGGGGCCCAGGGATGAGTGAGGATAAAGTCAGGATTCCCTGGGGTGAGGCTTTTCAGCCTGGGAAGGGACACAACAGAGATCTGTAAACCCAGGACAGGGAACAAGGATTAGCTGAGGCTTCCAGGGCTCTGAGGGGTCTGGCAGAGGTTGAACCCAGCAGGAAGGAGGCTGCTCTCAGATCCTTCACCAAGACCGTGCAAGGTAAAATTTACATGGGTTCAAAAAGTTACCGGACAAATTAATGTCAGAAAAATCCATCATACATCCATACACAGACATTATTCCTGGCTCTGAAGGATCTTGAGCCATAAATTGCTGGAGGTTAATAGAGTGCTTGATGAAGTATCATTGTTCTCTTGCTCTGTGCTTGTGCTCTCCAGTGGGTGTTCGCCCAGGATGAGCCACTATGGCTATTTTTATGCTCTTAACATGTTCTTTTACCAGTTGGAGAAGGATCTAATGCTCAGCATAAATCAAACCTGCTCGTTTGACGTGCCTTGCCTCGGCCTCCTTGGAGCCTGTGGCTCCTGTTGGTTTCAGAGTGGCCTGTACCTGTTGCACTCAAATGCCAGCACATCCCCAGAGGTGCCACTGTCCTGCTCCCCGAGGGGTGACAGCAGCACCTGCTGCCCACCCCAATCAGCCACTGTGTCACCTCCTCAAGGTGCCTGTGCACCGGCAGGCTGTGTCCTTCCCCTCGCAGGACTGGGACAAGCCCTGAGGTGCCCCGGGTCCTGCAGAGCTGTCCCGCAGGCGCCGGGGGGATGCTGGAGGAGCCCGAGAGGTGTGGGAGGTGCGGGGGGTGCAGGAGGTGTGCGGGGGCTGTCCCGCAGGTGCAGGGGTGGGGTGTGAGAGGTGTCCGAGGGATGTGCAGGAGGTGTGGAAGGTGTGGAGGGGATGCGGGGGCTGTCCCGCAGGTGCGGGAGGTCAGGGAAGGTACAGGAGAGCTGCGGGAGCGGGGCAGGGGGGGCTGGAGGGGGCGGGCAGCAGCAGCAGGAGCCGGTTTGTTTATTGTGCGTGAGAATCACAAGCGACTAAAGCGAAGGGAGAAAGTTTGAGCTGCTGGTTGTCAGATAGTATCACCCTCACACCCGCCGGGAATGCTAATGAGTGTCAGCAAACACAGGGAGTCTCTGCCTGTTTATTTACCCGGGATTGGGTCAGTGGCTGAAAATACACAGTTTTGCTTTTGCAGATAAAATAATTCTTTTCTGATAGAAAAGGCTGGGTTTGTAATTCAGGATGTTCCCGGTTTTGATGTAGGGGGAGAAATGGAACTGTGGAGCCTCGGTGGTTCAGGGGAAGCTCGGCTGCTCTAAAATGGTATTCTGCTGATAAGAAGATACTTAAAATACACTTTGGAAAGAGCCATCAGCAGGGTGTTTTGGGAAAATCGGCAGTGGAAGAGTGAGGGCTGTTCACTCCACTCTCGCTGGCCACCCTCTGAACTGATTATTCTCCTATTGCAAAGGAATGCCAGGAGTGTTATTTAAATTAGATTAAAAGTAGAAGTGGATAAGATCGTGTAGGAGTGTGCCCCACTCTTTTCTCTTTAAGGGAAGAGAGAAGGAAATTTCAGAAATCCGTATTTAATTAGGATTGCTGAGGTCTGGGGTAATCGCAGTTTCCCCATCCCCCCCGTGTCTTCACGCTTTCAGAAAAGAACAAAAAAAAAAAAAAAGTGCGATTACTGTGTTTTTGTACACAAACCATTGGTCGCTCTCGTGTCACCGTGTGGAGGGGACATGTCCCCGCTGGTGATCACACAGCGGAGAGGCTGGAGATGTCCCCGTGGCTGAGTGACAGCCGGGCTCAGGGAACAGCCCCTCCGGCAGCCGCGGGCTGGGCCGGGCCGGGCTCGGCAGCGAAGCCGGGAGGCCGTGGAGAACGGCACTGTTAGAGCAGGCAGCAATCTGTGGGGTCTCCAGAACCTTATCATCCATGCGAGTCAACAACTGTGCTAAATTGAAATTGTAGAGTTGATTAAACGACGTATTTAAGGCCCCATAAAAGAAAGCAAAGCCAGGCAGGGAGGGAGCGGCGTGCGGGGGGCGGCGGGTGGGGAGGGTTTATCTCACCGCGAGCAGCAGGCTCAGCCACTGATCTAATCAAATTATTCAGCATTAAAAAACTGCCAAGGCATTCCAGTGCTGCAGCTTCCAGAGGCCCAGCTGGGATCAAATGCTAATCAACATCTCCACGATATTTATTCCCACTGTCAGTCTGGTACGTGTTTGTTTTCCGAGCGCTGCATACTAAACTGAAAGATCAAGATGAATCGGTGGAGATGGGAGATGATGAGCAGCCAGGCTAAACACTGGGAAAAGCACCGGCTACTGGGAAATGGGGACAGAGGGAGATGGTGGCAGGGAGATGGTCGGAGGGAGATGGAAGGAGATGGTTGGAGGGAGATGGTTGGAGGGAGATGGTTGGAGGGAGATGGACGGAGGGAGATGGAGGGAGGGGGAG
>WBNO01031649.1:65499-68149 GCA_013400575.1 Peucedramus taeniatus | reverse complement strand
GAGGGAGATGGAGGGAGATGGCTGGAGTGAGATGGTCGGAGGGAGATGGTCGGAGGGAGATGGCCTGAGGGAGATGGTTGGAGGGAGATGGTTGGAGGGAGATGGTTGGAGGGAGATGGAGGGAGATGGCTGGAGTGAGATGGCTGGAGGGAGATGGTCAGAGGGAGATGGCTGGAGTGAGATGGTCGGAGGGAGATGGCTGGAGGGAGATGCGCAGCAGCCCTGCTGGCAGCGGGGACAGCACCCCAGCCCCTCCCCGCACAGCCGGGACGCACCCACTGCTGGCGGTGCTGCCACCGTGGCCTCGCAGCCCTCACACCCGGCTGCTGCTGCTCCACCAGAGCCCCTTCAGGGCTGACAGCACCAGCCACTGCTCCTGCAGCACGTGCGGAGGGGACAGCGCCCAGCGACACCGGATGGCCACACTGCGCCTCGAAGGCCGCCTGCCGACCAGCAAGGTCCTCCTTGAGCACTAGCCACCGGAGCGCTGGGAGACTAATTAATTTCCTTTTTGTTTTTCAGAGTTTCATTTTTAAATTACAGTCTTCCCTCCTCTCTAATAAATACTCAACAATTAAAGCTTTTTTTTCCCTGACATGCGATTCCAACATCTCAGTGTCCCACCCTCCTGTCACCTTCCCTGCCATAAACAGATTCGTAAAAACTGCTTTTGACGCCCCAGCTGCCATTAGCCACTTAAAATCCCATAATTATCATCCTATCATGGGCCTGTTAACGAGCAGTAAAAATAAGGCCATTGAATATGGTAATTTATTCGTAAATTAGCCTAATGAGAATAGGTTTCAGACACTGTTTACTTTCTAGCTGCCTGTTTCGGTGCGGTGCAGGCAGCCTGCGCGGGGCTGCGGAGCCGGGTGGCAGCGCGGGAGCCTCAGCCTGGGTGGCAGACACAGCTCCCACCCCGGAGGGCACAGCCCTGCTCCCATGCCAGCCCTGCTCCCACGCTGGCCACCCCACACAGCCTGCCCTGCCCCTCCTGCCATCGGGGCCAGCGCTGTCGGTGTGCACAGCACCGTGTCCCCACCGCCAGTGTCCCCCGGGGCCTGTCACAGGGCAGGTTTCTGCCAGCCACCACGGCCTGTAGCTGCCTTGGCAAGAGTTGGGGAAAAACCCCAGGATAAATGTGAATAAATGCAACAGAATGTCCAGTGCCATCACCGTGTGATGAAAAGGAGCAGGAGCTGGGCAGGATGGTGGGAGGAGATGGGAATACACTGTTGTCTTCCTCCTCCTCAGCCTCCCGGTAGCTTATTAGGAAGGACTGGATGTGTTGTTGTTAGCAGTTCCCACAGGGCTGTTTCAACAGTGGGATCCCACTTTTGGGTTTTTCTTGAGGAAGGTGCCATCACCTTTGCACATACATTAAAAATTAAGCCTCTTTGGTGGCCAACCATCACAGCCACTGCCTGCTCCTCCAGACCCCAATGAAAGAAGGAAGAAGAGCCCCAAACTGACTCTGCTTTGAATTCAGCACTGACAGGTCTGAGCACTCCAGCACCTGGGCTGCTTATTTTTTCCAAGCTCTGTCTTTGCAAACAGTTATTCTCAGGCAGTGGAGTGGTAATAAACCCCTGAGTGAATGAGGATGAGAGGTCCTTTCAGGGAAGAGGTGAAGAGCTCTTGACTATGAGCCTTTCACCCTCTAGAGTATTTTCATTCCTAGGCTGGCTAAAAGCCAGGAAATAAATCTGCACGGCCGGAGCGTCTTGGCTGCATCTCTGAGGAGCTGGAGCTGGCAGCACCTTGGGCACTGGCACCCAGCCCTACCCTGTGCCCCCCAGGGCAGCCCCTCTGCAGGTGTCTCCCACTCAGCAAGGCTGTGCTGGGGCTGGGGAGCAGCCTGGAACACCTGCAGGGGAAGGGTCAGGTGTGCACACACAGCCACCAGCCTGGGGGACAGTGAGATGGTGGTGCTGAGGGGACTTGAACACCAAGGACACTTTACAGGACCCTGCATCCCTGGGTGCAGTGCTTTCTTCCCAAACAAGCCCATTCTTGGCCCAAAACAAGGATACTCAGAGACCAGGTGCATGTGCAGTGACTCTGATGGGGATCTCAAATCTGGAGGGGATCCCTGGGGACCAGACACTGCCCCATCACCAGCCCCAGCTCCCACATCCTGGTGGGGACTATAAAAATCACATGCTCCAAGAACAAGGGCCTGATGTCATAGCAAAAGCCCAGAATTCATCATTCCATGGAGAGTTCTAACTGGTTTCCAGTGATCAATTCCTGCCTGGTGCAGGAGGATGAGGTGATAACAAGGTCTCTGTCGTGGTCCTGGCTGTGCTGCCACTGATGGCTCCTCTTGCCAGGCAGGAGCTCCCCTAAACACCCTCCGTGGTGGCTGCACTCCTGCCTCTCCATTCCCTAATTTAATTACAGCTTGTTTCTTTACTAATTATAATGCTCAAATCAGAGCAGAGCTTAAGGCCACTGTTAGAAGGGAGCCTGGTGGCTGTCTCCTTTTTGCTAAGATGGACCCATTATCATTTCCCTTCCTTCTGATGGAGATTATAAACACTCTGTGTCAAACCACTTCCCAGCAGTTCTCACAGTGTGAAAACGATTGAGGTCAGGGGATGCACACAACCTACCCATCAACTCAAGTATACTCCTCAAACCCTGA
>WBNO01031649.1:499-60499 GCA_013400575.1 Peucedramus taeniatus | reverse complement strand
GAGCTTCCAGAGGAGAGGGGCACTCCCTCCACGCACCTCTGCTTCCCTTCTTTGGGAGACACAACTGGCTGGTGTCTGCTGCCACACAGCTTTCCCCAGAGCTGCCAAACTCTCAGGGATTGTCATGTTTCCTGCTGCCACAGGCACAGGAAAGCCCATGCTCTGCAGACCCTACCACTGCTCAATGACACTTCAGCATCACAATGGTTAAATGCTGCTTGGGAAGGTTCCCTCCTCCCGACTTCTCCAAAATTGTACTAAAATCTTAAGTAGAGGCATCAGAGGGACAAGATAAAGGCAAAGCCCTTCTGCAAGAGGATTTGTCTTTCAAATCTAGATTAGCAATTGGTGTTTGGGGAAGATGAGGCCCTAATCTGATTGAATAAGGGGAGTTTGTGATATCAATCTCCTTGGATCCCATTGTCTTTGTGCTGCTTTGTAAATTAATATTCGTTTTCATCTCTGTTTATGCCGAATCTCTTGTGCTCTTGTCTCTCACTGCTGGATGAGCTGCAGCCCAGTGTGTTGGATACTGCACAGCAGAACTGATATTATTTTGTGGTTTACCTTTATAGATGTGCTTAAGGGGCATGAAGAGAGCTGCAGGGTGTGCAGGCTGCAGGGCAGAGCCAGGACCAGGCACTGGCACTGACCAGGGTGTTGGCAAAGACCCATCCTCAGCCGCTGGCTCTTGGTGGCACTGGTGACTGCGCTGCCCAGGGCTGCCACAGCCACCCATTGCTCAGCATTTTGGGGGAATTCTGTCTCCTCTGCTCCTCTGGGGGCTCAACTCCCCTGCCCTGCTCTCTTCTGGGTCAGTCTGCAGCCCTGTCATCCCTTCAAACTGTCCCGTGGCACCGTGCTCTGCCAGCACCACAGTGCCTCTCTTTGCACAGTTCACTGCCAGTGCCACCTTCCCCAAAACTCAATTTTTTTTCCCCTTCCCTTAGAACATTGCATCTTGTTCAATCCTTCCCCTGTCACACCGGCTCTGGCACTGCTTCAATTGGATTCCAAAAATAACCTCTTTATTCACACGGCTCATGCTATTATATCGTAGTACAGCTCGGGCAGGCGAGGGGTCATTCCATTATCCGGGAACGAGATAACTGAGTATTAGGGCAGCCAGGCTCTTTGACTCCCTGCCCTGTGGTAATGGGCCTTTTTTAAGGGCATTAACCAATGTTTCTACTTAGGTATTTGACAAGAGTAAAGGTAACATTGCCATTTAATCCTCCCTTGGCTTTTTTTCCCTGCCTATAGACAGCGTTTGCACGTTTACTTCTCTTCGAGTGTTCAAACTTCAGCTCAAAACCACAGAGCTCATTTTCTCCAAACTCTTCCTCTGGACTTCTGGTTACAGGTCTGATTAAATATCCCAGGCACTAGGACACAGGGAATCATTCCTGCTCTGAATGCTGCTCTCCTCCCTTCACTGAGCAGCCCATGAATATGGACCTGTCCAGCACTGGGCAGGTGTCACTAATGAAGAAATACCAGGGCACGAGGAACGTTCTCCCTGGCCTGAGATGTGTGTGAATCTCACCCTGACACGGCTGCAGCCTCTGAAACACACTACAGAAATTAAGGACAAGCCACCTCTCTCTTTGTCCATGTGCAACACCTGGAAGTGCTGCCTTCAGCTCCTTCTTACAGCAGGAAAATGCCAGAGATTTGGGAGAACTAGATCAAATGCAGGGTTTGTAGTGTCACATCCACCTCTTCCTCACCCAGGGCAGAGCAGGAGACAGCGAGGGGACAGGGAGCAGGAGGAATAGGTGAGAGGGGCTGAGAGGAGGCGGCAGCTGGATGGGACAGTCAATTTGGAATGCTTTTCTGAGTCTCTTGACTCATACAGATTTTTCCAGGCAGGGAAGGATTCAGCATCTCCTCCAGCAGGAGCATGAAGCCTCTGTCAGAGCAGCAGTGAGAGACTGACTGCACAGCCGAGCTGTCCATCCCTTCCATCCCTGTGCCGGCTCTAGGCAGAGCAGCTCCAGCTTGGCAGTAAAGCAAGTGGAGCTGAACGTTTCTCAAAGGACTCGGTGCCAGCTGAGTTGGCATTTCCTGGTGCTCCATCCGAGTGCCAGGTCTCACTGCCCCTGCCCAGGCTCTGCTGCTCTCCCTGCCCAGCACGGTACCGCGCCGGCACCGGGAGCTCTGCACAGACACCTGCCCGTGTGGCCAGCTGAAGTGGGGCCCCTAAAGCTCACCGTGCCAGCATCACACCTCTTTAGGAGTGAAAATGTATATTCCAAAGATCGTGGCTTAATTGATTGATTAATAACTGAAACTCTAATTGAATCCTCCCAGCTTGTACATAAGATGTCTTAATGTTAGAGCCTAGGGAGCAAACGCACAGCATGGAAGTATGAACTGCAGCACAACCAGCACCACTTTCAATTTAAAAGTCAATCTCATTATACAAGAAGCTGTTTCCTCTATCCCTCTGGAAAGGCAACAGCAATCTCCCATCTTCTCCCTACCAGAGCCACATGGTTTGTTAGTGTCTGTGGGAGATGCAAATACAAGGGTTTTTTTATTTGTTCCCACCGCTGCATATCTGAGCAGCTCAGTAAATATTCATGAGCTGCCATTGTAGGAGCTCTGAAAACTACAGAAAATATGCCCTCTGAGGTGACATGTAATTTGGCACTTCCCCCATGGAGAGGCAAAGGATGCAGCCAGAGCTGCAATATCCTAATAATTAAATACCTCGCTACAATCTAATCTTTTTTGTTTCTCATTAAACACAAGACACCTCAAACCTTTCCCGTGCTCAGGGCCCCCTCTCACACAGAAGTTACCAAGACTAACCAAGAAGAGGACAAAATGGGTGGATGTCCAAGAACAGGGAGGCCTGGCAGTATCTGGGGTCAGGAATGCCTGGAATTTCTTGCCAAATGCACATTTCATGATTATGATGCCCCTAACTGAGGAAAATAAAATCGCTTCATCCTTCCCAACATGACCCCAGGTAGTTGCTGGCTCCCTGGGGAGCTGGGCAGAGCTGTGTGACATGACCCACAGATGTCAGAGCAGATGTGCAGGGAGCAGAGCACATCTGGATGCCGATCCCTGGAGCAAGGCAGGAGGGTCTTTGGGAGGAGATGAGCTCCCACCAGGAGCTTGCCTGGTCCCCCACAGATGTAGGGGCAATGGTGGCTGAAGGTGGGTCCTGTTGCAGCTGACAGACACACACTGATGGTGCCACATGGTGACAAGGTGCCCCAGAGGGTCCTTGATCGAAGCCCCAAGCTGTGTTTGTAACATCCTCTGTATAGATCTGCCAGCCAGGAGATGTCCTGCTGCTTGTGCTGCTCATTTCAACTACTCTGGCATTGGCATTTCAGTGTTGTTCACGCCGTAATCTCCCAGATATCTGCTTCCTATTTGGATTCCTACCTGTCAGAGCTCCTCTCTCCCACTGGCAGTATGGGTAGTGAGTGACCTTCAGCCAGGAAATGGTTATAGCCTTAAGACAACACAATTAAACATGTTTTATTGCTTAACACGCTGTGTCAGGAGCCTTAGTGGTGTTTTTGTTCCAGTCTTCTATCGTTTTCAGAAATGCCTGGAACTGTGACAGCTCAAAGCGCCAGTGCTCTCCTGCTCCCAGGTAATCAATAGAAGGCCTCAAGGTATCTCACACTTCTGTCAAACATGGGATTTTTAGCATGAAAGCATTTCCAAGAGTTTTTGGTCATTGCAAGACTAGTCCCACCCCCCTTCTCTGACAGTTATCACGGCAAGGACACAGGGTGGCAGTGGAACGAGGCAGCCTCAGCCACCCAGATAATTCCCAAAGAGAAAGGCCATGCAAGCTGTGTCCTCCTGTGGGGACAGCTGCTGGGGAAGTGCTGGGATGGGATGGGATGGGATGGGATGGGATGGGATGGGATGGGATGGGATGGGATGGGATGGGATAGGCAGAGCTGTGACCTGGCGGGTGTATGTGCAGGTGAGGACGAGGCTGATTGGACACTTGCAAAACATTATTCAGGCTGAAAACTATTATTTTCATTAGTGGAGATGCTCTGTTTCCTTGTCTGGTTTTACCTGCCTTCGGGTAGTTTTTTAAAGGATCCTTGTGAAGTTGATTCCAGCAGTAATTTCCCTGTTTTCAGACAAACGCCCATGTTCACAGGAGCAGCGTTCCAGCATGAGATGCTTCTTTGGGTGCAAAAACTGCCTTTTCAATTTGGAAAATTATTCCAGGTGAAAATTAAACATTTATGTGTTTTGCAGTCTCAAAAGGCTTGGGTTTTTCTCAGATGATTTTCCACTATCTCCCTGTCTGTACCACCACGGACTAGGCTGTCAGTGGCCAAAATCAAAGCACTGATAGACTGAGATGTGCAATACCAGCTTTGCCTGAAGAGTCTGATGGGTGAGGATGTCCCTCACCCCAGCAGAACCCTCTTTGTAGTGCTGCCTCATTGGCTCCATGCCCAGTGCCCACCATAGAAACCCAGGATCCCAGCCTGGATTGGGCTGGAAGGATCTTAAAGTTCATCCCATCCCACCCCCTGCCATGGGCAGGGACACTTTCCCCTATCCCAGGTTGCTCCAAGCCCTGTCCAACCTGGCCTTGGACACTTCCAGGGATAGGGAAACCACACCCAGGGTTCCCCCACCCAAGAGCCAGAGTCAGTTATTCCTCATTAATCTAAATCCTGCTTTTAGACCAGAACTGTTCCTGGGCTCCTTGCAGCAATGCAATCAGAATCGATTCCACATCAAGAATTCCTCCTGGGGCTCCCGAGGCTCTCCTGCAGCAGGGACAGGGATGCAGTCAGTGCCTGGGGGCTGATCAGGCAGCTGGCACAGAGCTGCTGGAGCCAGCGTGCTCCCCTCTGGGGGCAGTGGGTGACCATCCTCCACTGAGTGCCCTGGAGGGCACCCCAAGGTGGCACTCGGCAGCCAGAGGCTGGCACTGCTGGGCTCTGCCTGCAGGAGGAAGAGAAAGCCTTCCTCTTCCAGACACACACAGAAGCAGTGACACCCCTGCCCAGCTGTCCAGCATTATTGTCATCACTGTCCCACCCCAAGTCTGGTGGTCTTTGGCCCCTTCTCTTCTCCCTGTGGATTTTGCTGGATCTCAACTCTCCAGGATGACCTTGCATTGAATGTCTACAGGGAGTTTCTCCATACCCAAACCACCTCCTCTGCTGGCACCAGACTGGTCACTGCCCGTGCCCAGCTGCAGCAAGAAGCCCTTGAGGCCACAGCCAGGCACGGGGTCCATGGTGGCACTGGCCAACAGCGAGGAGGAGGCCAGAGGAGCCAAAGGCATCGCCCTTGATTGGAGAATCCTGACACAAATGGCAAGAGAAAAACAAATAGGGAGGGAAATGAACAAATTATACTGATAATTGGTTTAAAAAATGCATCAAAGAAAAATGATATCCAATAATACTGCTGGTTCCTAATGAATGTGTGTGTAATAAAATCAGGCTGTTTGGGCCGTGGTTAGCCCTGCACTTCACATCCCCAGATTAAAAATGGAACATCTGTGATGATTTAATTTACATGTTAATAACAAACAGGCCTCCAGAAACCAACGAATAAATGCCTTTTATTGCCGGCGTATCTTTTCCACTGCAGCTTGAATGAAAACTCTGGTAATTAATTGTTTTAAGCGATTCTATTAAAAAGTGTCTGGAAGTGCTGTGTGCCGAATGTTTATGTGGGCAGGCAGATGAGGAGAATACAGACGAGGAAGCAGCCTGCTAATTATGTGCCTTTTTAAAATTCACTGCCTTAAAGACATGGGATACTTTTATACATGGAAGTCGACCCAGGCGCGTTGGTTTTTCCCCCATTGTTCCTTTCCAGTTGAAAAGTTTGCAATTTAAAATAAATAGCAAATCCTGATGTTGCTGGTTCCTGCATGAAATGAGATGGAGGAGAGAGAGCTCGCTCTGCCTGGACTCGTGGGTGCTCAGAGCAGCTGAGTCTGGCTGGGGGTGGCCATGTGTCCCTGCCAGCCTTGCCATGTGGTGACAGGGCACTTGGGACAGGGGACAAGGTGCCTGCATGCCCAGCTCTGTGGCAGCAGCTGGAACACTGTGAGTGAGTCCCACAGCGGCTGCAGCCTCTCCCTCAGGATGTTTGTTTTTGGAAAGGAAACCCCCTCAGATGTTCTGGGCTCACAAACACAAAGAAGGCACTTCAGCTGTCAAAATGTAGAGGTTACACTAAAACTTCCATTTCTCAAGCCCTGCAAAATTCAGGCTGAAGGCTTGGATATTGAGCATCAGTGAATCTTCTTCCCCTTGGACAGCAAAATCCAGAATGTGTCTGCACTGGCCACCCCTCTGCAGTGGCAAAGCACAGAGCTCCAGAGGCAGGGAGAGGCTCAGGCTGCTGCAGTGCTGGGCTCACCACTGGAGGGTCACCACAGTGCCAGGAGCCCCTCCAGCATGTGTAAGGAAGAGAAAATACACTCTCCAAAGGAGGGAGAGGTGGCCTTGCCTAAGCACAGCCCCTGTGCTGTAGATCACCAGGAACATGATGGGAAGCTGCAGATTCAGCAGCTCCACAGCTCCTGTACAGCTGCCAATGGCCAAAGGCTGGCTGCTCCCTGGGCACAGAGGGCAGGAGATAAAGGGTGCCCAAGCTTTGAGAGCCCGTGCCAGCCACAGGCAAGGTGAAGCAAAGGCACCACAAGTGACAACAAACTGTGCCATGGGCCCAACACCATCACCAACCATGCCATGGTGTCACCAGGACAGACAGATGGGGCTCTGCCACCTCACGGGGGTTATTTATAGCAGGTGGCAGGAGGACAAATCTCCCAAACTAAAAATTACTCCTAAACCACAGCATAAATTTCATCTGACAGCAGGCAGCCAGCACAGCAATGGGAGGAGGAAGCAGGGCTGCAGCAGTTCTGTTGGGTTTGCTATTAAAAGATGAGGAAGACAGAAAAAAAATACCTGTGAGGTGTGGGGTTATACACAGCTTGGAGTAATCACAGCCACGATTCTTTTGGGGTGACAGGGAGCTCTCCAGAACCACCAACAAGAGGCTACAGTGCTCTCATGAGAAGGGGAGAGTTTTTTCTCTCCCTCCCTCTCTGCCTTTCATGTCGTGATTGTTCAGAGCCCCGAGCTGCCCCCCTTGGCCAGGGGTGTGTGGCATTCAGCAGGCAGCAAAGAAAAGCCTCCTCTCCCCTTTGTTTTGCACATGAAAAGCTCTTTCCCTCCCTGTCAGCTGAATGCCATGAGAGGGACCTTCAGTGCATGCAGAGTTGGGGCAAGGCTGGCCATGGCTGGATCCCCCCGAGCCCCCCCGGCTCCCCAGGCGGGACAGCATTGAAAATAAACACGGAGGAAATCGCCATTCCATTCGAAAAGCACCTGGGAGCGTTTAGGAGGCTCCTCTGTGGGATAGAAAAAAAAAAACCTTTCCTCTTTCCTCCCTTCTCCTCCTCCCTCCTCCTTCCCCTTTGGTGCGGGGCTGTTCTCTACTCAGCTCCTCCGAGGCTGATCCCCAGGGGATGAGGCACCTTTCCCGAAAATTTCTTCCCCCTTGTTAAAAAAGGATGCTGGTTAAGCAGGGGAGCAGGAAGAGGAGCGGAAAGCAGTTCCCCGGGGATGGATATTTGCAGAGGAGGCAGCAGTAGAGAGGTGCCCGCAGGGGACACTGAGAGGAGCCCTGGTGCTGGGGCAGCTCCCAGAGGCAGCTGCCAGCGATGCCTCGGCTGTGGTCCCTCGGGATGAAATCATGGGCTGAAATAACATCCCAGGCACTTCCCTAGGGCTAGGACTTCGGGGAAACTTCCTGGAGGCAGCAGGAAACAGCTTGGAGAAGGGAGAGAGAGTGGAATGTGGAGGGATGGTGGGTGCCCAAAGTGGTGGCTGAGCACTCGCGTGGGCTCTGGGATGGGCACAGCCCGATGGATCCCCCAGCCCAGGAGCACCAGTGCCTGCCCAGCTCATCACTGCCTGCCCACCACGCTGTGACCCCTCACTGCCGTGTCCTTGTGCCACTCCCGGGGCCAGGAATTCCCCAGTGCCCTTCAGACAGTGGCCCAGAGAAGCCAAATCCCCTCCTGCTCACCCAGCGGGCAGCTGGAGTGGCCTCGTCCCTGTCTCGAACAAAAGCAAAGAGCCACTTGTCAGCTCTTCAGTCAGTCAATATTTCACTGAACTTTGTTTTCCCTATTTAGTACAATTAAAATCCCGAGGAGAAGTCTTGTATAAATCAAAGTTCTTTTAAAGTGTACCACGCAGACACGCGTATCAGAGCCTCTGCACAGCGTGCGCCAGTAAAAAATATGCAACCCCCTTTGGCAACACAAGCAGAAATAAGCAATTTGGGATCTTAAAAGATAAAAGATAATAAAAGTAATTAAGATAATTAACCACCCTGAAGAGAGAAGAATTTACTGCTGTAAATTTTGTACTTAGTTTTAGTTGGCAATATCGCAGCTGCCACTCCACTTAATATACAGCACATCCCAGTGCTGCTGCAGCAGCAGCTGAGAGGGACCCAGTGCCATGCTGCTGTCAGTGGTCACTGCCACCAGGTTTGGGGACTCTGGCCTGAGGCCTGAGCTGCTGCAACTGCAGGGCACCCACCTCACCTGGAATGTGATGGCAAGGCATCCGAGCACCTGGGATGGGATGGGATGGGATGGGATGGGATNGCAGCTTCTCAGCTCTCAGCCAGAGCCTGCTCATTCCCATCTCCTGCTGGAGTGAGTTCACTGTTTTTACAGGATCAGGAACAGCCAAGTGCTCTTTTTCTCATCAACCACTTGCCAGGTTCCCAAACCAGCGTGTTGTCTCATGCTGGCTGTCATGCTTCAGACAAACCACCTGCAAGCATCCCAAAGGAACCAAAACGCTCCTCAGAATTCTCCATTGCTCCAAAGCTCGGCTGCTGCTGTGCTTTGGTGAGCACACATCGTGCTGCTGGTATTGCCATGTTGTTTCCCCTTCTCCCCACCCGTCTGTATCCATCTGTTGCTACCCAGCTCTACTAACAAGCTTTGTGGGATAAGAAGTGGTTTGAGCTCCATGTGAAACAGAGGGAGCACAGTCTCATTTGGGAGTGCTGACCAGCACTGCAAACCCTCTTCTTCCTCCCCTGCTCTTCCCAAGATGCCCATTGCAGCTCTGCTGTGAAGGATGCTTTCAGGGGCTTAGGGAGTGTCCTGCCCCCATGCAGGGACACCAGAGCTAGTGTCACCTTCACTCTCTCTGCCCTCTGTCCCTTTGAGAGGCAGTTCTCTCTTGACACGAGCATCAACATCCCCATTCTCCTCAGGGGCACCAGCCCTTTGCACTGCTCCTGTGCAGGATCAGCCTTTTCTGTGTCCAATCACCCACCCCAGAGCAGCCCTGGAGGGTGGATGCTTCTGCCTCTCTATCTGTGTTTATTATTATCCCCAGCACAAACCCAGCCACATCCTGGCATTGCCATGGCATTCCCACCATTCCCTTCCCGATAAATACCCAGTGTGAGGAGCATCCCACTGGTGGCATTGCAGCACTGGGCAATTTCCAGGGTTTGCTGTGTAGGGCTGTTCAGTCCACTTTCCCTCTTTCTGGGTCCTCTCCTTCCTCTCCTTCCTCTCCTTGCTGTCAACCATCCCTCCAGCCCAATTGCTCATCCCCACCTATCCACGATGCAGGCAGAGGTGACTGAGCCAAGCCCATGAGTCCCTGATGCTGGTGACATGATTTTTGCCTGCTCCCCATGGCATCACCTCTGGAGCCACTCAGACCTCTCCAGGAGCCACTGGGTTAATGTGGCAGAAAACCAACCCAGGGACACATCCAGGTCAGAGCTGACCCGATTCATTTCAGGCAGAGAACCAACGAGCTCAGTGCCAGCACCGTGAGATGCGGGGCCGGTGGCAAGGAGCAGGGGAAGGACAGTGCTGGGAGGATGTCCCCATGTGCTGTGACACGCCGGGGGTGGCTCTGCGGGCGCACAGCTGGTGGCAGAGCCCACCAGGCCCCTCCGGCCGTTGGGATGCTCCTGCCCCCGCCACGCTCCAGCGCTTCCGGAGAAACCACATCCTGAAAGCAGCATCCCCACAGGCAGGAAGGAGCCCGGCTGTGGCAGCTGTGCAGGAAAGGCAGACTGGGGGTGAATTAGCACAAGAGCAGAGAAATCGCTTGGGTGCAAAGGAGGGAAGGTTGCAGTTTGTGCAGAGTGACCCCAAAAATCATCAGCTGCTCAGCCTTTTCCACATAATCCATCACACACCGTGTCCCCAAGCAGTGACACGCTCACAGCCTCTCTGGGGTCCCCTGGTCCCCAGCAGAGCCTCCCAAAGCCTGTAGTTACCTCTCACTGCCCTGAGCTCCATGAGGGCTTTCATCTTCTCAGTCTCATCCCTAAGGATCTAAGCAAGGGTTTCACATTCCTCCTCCTTTGCCCGTTCTCTTCTAGAGAAGAGTTGGAAGTAATTAGAGTATTTTGAAACCAGTCTGTCCAGTGAGCATGGACATGGGAAGGGGGAGTGACACGAGGGCTGTGGGGAGAGGAAGGGAAGATCCAGCGTGGCTTCAGCTCAGTTCTCTAATGAAATGCAGTTTCTGTGACGGGGCTGTCCATGCCTGGCTGGGTCTGGCTGCATGTCTGCTGCAATAACTTTGTAATCTCCCAGCAGATTTCAACCAAATCTGACAGAAGTGTGGGGACAATGACATTCCTCCATGTTTCATGACAAAGGGCTCCTGCGTGGGGGAGGCTGCCCTGTCCCTGCCCCTGTCCCTGTCCCTGTCCCTGTCCAGGGCTGGGGCCAGCTCAGCTCACTGTCACCGTGCCAAGGAGGACAGCAAAGGCTCTTCCAAACCACCCTGACTGTGGGAAACCTTTAGCAGATCTCACAAACATCAGTGAGGGACAAACTCAAAAAACTGGGTCTGGTTCCTGGAGCCACTGGGCTGCAGGAGGTGCCAGCATTTATGGATCCAGGGTGGCCACTGTGAGAGAACAGTGAGATACAAACCCATGGGTTCTCAGTCCCTGGGGCTTCCCTGCTCCAGCCCTTGTGCTTTCAGGCTCATCCACCCATCCCAGATGTGTTTCATCCCACTTCCCCTTTTAATTTGGCAGAGAGTGAGAATCCTTCAAGTATTCCTGAAAATGCAAATGATCCTGTATTTTGCTAATTGTCTCCTCATCTACCCTGCTCTTGAGAAGCACCGAGTGCCAAGGTCTGTCATCCCTCTCCGAAGCACTTCAGTCTGGGGCTGGTGGAGGGTGAGTGTCTGTATTGTGCACACAGGCAATCTCTGCAGCTCGGGAGCCTCCTCATTTCTTTTCGAACACAACCCTTGAGTATTCCCTTCATCATTTTTCAAATCCTTTTGTAACTGGCTATTGTTCAGCACAAGAAGCTCTTAGGAGCTGAGACTGAGTTTTATTTAATTACTGAAACGCAGAGTGAGCTGCTGCTCATGTTGGGTCCTGCCCTCCTGGCACTGCCAGACCCCTCAGCTCGGAGGGGACACCCCTGGGAGCAGGACAGCCCTTTCTCAAGGGCACCTCTGGGACCTCTGGGATCCAGTCCCCTCTTCAAAATGTCCTTGCTCTCCTTGGACAGCATTTACACTCCCATGAGCCACATTGCACTTTCACTGTGGTTTGAGCTTTTGCATCACTTGGGGGGTTTTTAAAAAGGATCATAAGGGCTAAAAAGCAGAATCAAATAATGGGTTCCTGGGTGCTGACTGAGCTCAGGGGGAAGGCCAAAGGACACCCCATTGGATGGGGAGTGTTTTGGGCTCTGAGACAAACCAGATTCCCTTGCTGACTGGTCACTGTGCTGCTGAAGAGCAGGGACGTTGCTCTGGAGCTCAACAGAGAAAGATGAAGTGAAGCAAGAACATCCTTCCCTTTACTCCAGGCAAATCTTTGTCCAGCAATTCCAGAATCAGAGCTGCTGGTGGGGAAACCTGGGAGGGAGAAATTAAGAAAAGAAAAACAGCAGAAAAATAAGTTTGTTTTATTCCAGAGTGACAAATCTATTTTGAAATGAAATCCAGAAGTGTTGCCAATGAGCCTTTGTTTGCTCTGGTACAAAAGTCCCCCAGACGGGTTCTGAGAAGGAGGAGGAGAAGGAGGAGGAGGAGGAAGAGGAGGAGGAGGAGAAAGAGGAGAAGGAGGAGGAGAAGGAGGAGGAGGAGGAGGAGTGCAGCACTGCTGAGGCCCTTCTCAGCTGCATTCCAAGGGGCTTTCTGAAAAGAATGAAGTGTTGAGCGTTTGCCAAATAAAGGAGGGGGGCAAAGGTTGCTATTTATCCCAGAAAAGTGGCCAACATTATGTCTATTGATGGGAAGGAACCTGAAGAATTGTGGGAAGGAAGAAAGTTACTTCAGCTGCCAATCAAGGGCCCAAATTTCCATGAGCTGCCAATCATAATTAGAAGGAATGTGGCAGTTCAGGAAGGTCGCAGCAGCAAGGATCTCCCTGAATAAACACCAGGTCCCCACTGAACACCCTCCAAAGGCTTCAGTGATAAAAACACCAACAGCTACATCAGCAGCTGTTGTTGTTGTTCCTCTCTCAGAGACACTACAATTTTTCTCTGGTGCCAGGGATCATCCCTGGACCTGAGCAGGTTCCTGACACTTGTAGGGGCACAGACCTGTGGTGTGGGTGGGCTCCCCAGGCTGCCCTGCTATGAGGGGCTGTGCAGGGCACAGGCACCCACTGACATTCCCTCTGGGGAATGGGGCATCTTCCTGGCTCTGCCTCCCCCTCCCCAAGGACAGCTCCTCCCAGGAGGATTTTGGGATCCAGGCTATTTGAGCTATGCTTGATAACATGACTTTTCTAGCTGACAGCACAAAAACAGGAATAAAGGGAGCCCAGCATCCCGGGAAGGGTGAGGTTTACATCACTCTGAGAACCTGCTCTCCAGAGGGTCCAAGGCCACTGTGGGGTGGGAGCTGGGCAAGGCAGGGCTGGATGGGGCATGGGTTCATCCCCCTGGGGTATTTCAGTTCCTAAGGATGAGCTCTGGAGGGACAGGAAGGTTCCCCCATGTGCCAGGAGCTCGCCCCCGAGCCAGCCCACCTCCCTTGGCATCCTGCAGTCCCAAAGGAAAGGAACCACCAGCACAGCAGCTCTGCCCATGGAAATGGATGGCAGTGCCTTGGCAGCAGCTTTTCAGAAAGGAGACATCTCCCAGCTTGCCAGTAATCCGGAGTGTGATGGGAGAAGCACAGGAGCTAAGCAGCAAAATTCCCACCCCCAAAGGGTTTCAAACCAGCCCCTAGGAGTGTGGCAGTGCCAGCTCTCACCAGGGACAGCATCCCCGTGAGGGCAGCCAGGCCCTGGCACACAGCACACGGCCCCCAGAGCTGCTCCCAACCACAGCCTGCTCTGGAGAAAATTGTTTCTGGGCAGGGAACCAGCAATGGGCCCCCAGGGCTGGAGTGGGCTGTGAGCGAGGCAAAGCCAGGACCCCCTGCCAGGAGTAATTCCAGCCTCACCAGACAAATTCTCTTACACATTCAGGCTGTTTTCAGTAACAACCACACCGTTTTTTGCCCTGAGGATGCTGCTCAGCACCCAGGGACAGCAAAGGAAATCTCTCCTGCATCCAAGCAAGCCATTCTGTTCTCTTTGGATAGTGGAAGGTGTCCCTGCCTAGAGTAGGGGGCTGGAACTGGATGACGTCTGAGGTCTCTTTTATCCCAAACCAGGCTGTGCTTCCATGATTCCACACTCCACTATAACACACTCTGCAGTAAAGCCACACACTGGGTGCTATTAATGATTAAATATCATTCCAGTGCACAGACAGGCAGCCACCCACCAGTGTGAGCACAGCTGAACGGCCCCAAATCCCACTGGGCTGGACAAGGAGGATGGATGGAAGCAGGATGGAAGCAGAATGGAAGCACTCTGTGAGCTGGGAGCTGTGCAGGCACACCAACCCTTGTCTGACAGTGCTGACAGTGATTCCCAGTGCCTGCAGACACAGTGGACAGGCAGCTCCTATATAGAGAGTGACATTCCCAGTGGAGAGGGGAGCTCTGCTCTGTGTTTCTCCCATGGGCTCTTCCAACCTCCACATCCCCTGAGGTGAAATTCGGTGCTGGACAAGAGCCCTCCCATGTGCTGAGGTGGCTGCAGTGAGAAGGAGCTGCAGAGCTCTGTGTCCAGTGCTCCAGGGACAGACACTGGGGGTGTGCACAGCATCCCTGGGTATTCCTGGGGCTGCTGGAAGCTCTTGGCACGTGGTGCTAATGCGATGTGACTCCCAGCCCTGCGCTGCCTGCTGCAACATGCTCCCCTTCAGACCCGCACAGACACACGATATTTCACTCAGTGTCTTCTGAGCCTTTTTGTTCTGCACGTATTTAAAAATTAGATGTTTAACTGCCTCCGTGGAGATGGGGCTTTTGAGGCAAAAATGAAACCTCTCACATGTCTTTAACAGAACTATGTGATAAAATGCAACTGTGAGCTTGACTGAAAAAATACCTTGCACAGTCATTTCCTCTGCAGCCGTGATCATTCAAACAGCCTGACAATATTTAAAACAGACTGAAGTAAACAAAATGCATTTTATGCCCACTCCTACCTTCAGATGTGCAGTTCATGTGTGGAGGCACCTGGCAGAAATTTACCTGCAGAAAAGGACTTGAGGACCGTTTATTGTACTGCAAAACATCGAGCAAAAGTCCTAGAACTTGACTTAGTGGCCCCTGGTGACTTGTGGCCCCTCTTGGGAAGAGGCTGTGGCTGTCCCAGCCTTGAATGAGGCTGGGTCAGACCCTCCTTGCCTGCCCTTGGGTGCCTCCCCTGTGTCCAACCAATGCTCAATGTGGGGCACATCTGTAACGCCCTTGGTGTTTAATTAGGAGGGACATTGACTCCATCCTCAGTGGGGCCAGCAGAGCAGAGCCCATGGCATGCCCATGGTAGAGCAGAGTCCATGGCATGCCCATGGTAGAGCAGAGTCCATGGCATGCCCATGACAGAGCAGAGCCCATGGCATGCCCATGGTGGAGCAGAGTCCATGGCATGCCCATGGTGGAGCAGAGCCCACTGCATGCCCATGGTAGAGCAGAGTCCATGGCATGCCCATGGTGGAGCAGAGTCCATGGCATGCCCATGACAGAGCAGAGCTCATGACATGCCCATGGTGGAGCAGAGCCCACTGCATGCCCATGATGGAGCACAGCCCATGACACACCCACAATGGAGCAGAGTCCATGACACACCCATGGTGAAGCAGAGTCCATGGTACACCCATGGTGGAGCAGAGCCCATGGCATACCCATAGTGGAGCAGAGCCCATGACATGCCCATGGTAGAGCAGAGTCCACAGCATGCCCATGGTGGAGCATAGCCCATGGCATACCCATAGTGGAGCAGAGCCCATGACATGCCCATGGTGGAGCATAGCCCATGGTACACCCATGGTGGAGCAGAGCCAGTGTCTGTCGTGTGACACACGGAGCCATCTGCCCAGTGCTCCCCTTCCTCCCACCCTTAGACATTCATTTGCTCCATGGGGCACGGAGCTGTGGGGCCCAGCTCCAGGGATTGGTGCCCAATGGGGGCATCTGAGCAAGGCAAGCCCTGGCACAGGAGTTCTTTCCCACAAGGGATGCGGGTGTCCCTTGTATCACACTCCTGGGGCTCACACAGGGACTGTCCTCTGCCCACAGGTGCCCTGACAAGGGGCATTAGGTGTGTCCAGCGTGCCCAGGTCCTTGGCAGTGTTCCCAGTGGTGCCAGGGCTTTTTAGGCATCACCTCCCAGTGGAGAGCTCGTCCTGGCCAGCCTGGACAGGCTGGTGTAGGGCCATGGCTGTGAATGAGTGACACAAATCCAAGGAGCCTATCTCCCTGTGTGATGGTCTGAGCTTGCCCCGGTGCGAGCCTGGCCCGGGGGAAGCAGGGACGGCACTGCAGGGTCCAGCCCTGCCCCGCAGCCGCTCCCCGTGTGAGGGAACCCCCCGGAGCAAAGGCATTTTCAGGGGATGTTGTAATGGAGCGGGAGCTCCCTGCTCCCCGCGGGGGTTTGCTTTGGTCCTTTCACAGCCAATCTGTAACAGTCCCCCCCACCCTGCCCTTTCCTCGGCTGGCAGCATTTAGGGAATGCTGGATGCGCTGCAGAATGCCTCGCCACGAGTGTGGGTCGGGGATGGAGCAGCCGCACACCCCGACTGTCCCCACTCACCCAGGTGTCCCCTGGCCACATCCCCACACCAGGACAGCATGTGCTGGCACCGCAAGGGCGCTGGATCCGCACGGCTCTGAGCAGCACCGGGGCCGCGCTCCTCCGAGGTGCAGGAATGGTGCTGGGATAATCGATACCAGCAGCGTCAGGGTTTACAAATCTTGTATCATTCATGCAAATGGGAAATGATGAAAAGTAACCCTTCCCTGCCCTCCGTGCAGGCAGCTGGAGAAGCTTGCCCTTTCCTTAGTGTTAGTTAAGGCTAACATTAAAATACTCTCTACATTCTTGGTGCCTGTTCAATATATTTTATATAAGTTTAATAAAAAAAATTGCTAAGATCATTGGAAGGGTAAATAACTGCCATGCTGACATTGCTTCTATTTAAATCAGCTACACACTGCGTGCGTACATCGTTTGCATAAAACAATATTCAAGTAGGGTGATTTTAATGTTCTGTGCTATTTCTGACTCTCTCTGGATTGCTGTTTGCATATATTTGCATACCCTAGGAGAATTAAACTAGGAGTATGTAAATGAGCTTGCAGGCTCTGTGGTGGAGGAGTTTCTTCAGTTCTACAAAGCAGCTCCCCCAGCCTCCCCTGCCGCTGTGGCGGGGCCGGCACCGGCACCGGCACCGAACCGGCAGCGCCGGGGGCTCCGACCAGCCTGGCTGGGGGGCACAGGGCAGTGACAACCCCCTGGCTCCTCCTGCTCCCTCCTCTCGTGCCCCCCCAGTGCTCCCGGGTGTCCCCACAAGCCCCCAGATCTGCACCTCGCTCTCCCGCTGGGATCCAGCTCCCCTTTCCAGGAGGGCTCTGGGCAAATGGGCAGGCACAGCTGAGAGCACGGAGCGCTCCTCGGCGTTATCCCGGCGGGAGCGGGCAGAGGAGCAGTGATGGGAATCTGCAGGGGCTGAGTAAACTGTTCCCATCAGGATAAATCCACATCCCTTCTCTTGGGCTGGGCTTCTCCCCACCTCGACACGCTGCCACACAGCACAGCGGTACAAACCCAGGGACATCCCTGCAGGGGACCAGCAAGCTCCAAAAACCCCAAACAAAGGCTCTCCCAGTGCTCCCTGCCCTTCCAAGGGGAGTGAGGATGGTGGGAACAATTTCCAGTGCCGTGTGATGAATCTCCAAGAGGCCACATGGGGGCTTAATTAAGCAGCCTGGTGAAGTCTCAGATTTTCCTGCTGATAATTGCTGAGCAGCCTTTGCACCGCCTGCCTCTCCCCACCGGCACTCCTGGGAGCTCAGAGCCAGGGCTCGGCCACAGCAGGGCCCCCGGTGCAGCTGGATGCCAGGCTCCTCCGGGGGCACTTGGAGAGCACCACGGTGTGAGGAAAGGATGGCCATGCCCTGGTGACAGCCCTGCATGGAGAAAGTCACCTCCTCCCTCACTCTAAGGTACCTGGTGAGGGCAGCTCTGTGCACCCCCTGTTCAGCCTCTGTCCCCTGGGCACTCCGGGATCCCTCCCGAAGGGTTAAAGCATCTGACCCCACTGTTTATGTAAAGGATATTTGGTTATTTGCAGCAGTTTGCTGCCATCACAGAACGCTGTGCCTGGTGCAGCCAGCTGGGCACTCCCCCAAAAGCACCCAGCTCTTGTGGCAAACCCACAGATTCAGCAGTACCTAAAATGCTGAGGTGCTGATCCCTGCACAAAGAAGGGCCTCAGGGAGCAGCCAGGCACTGCACAGGGCTGCTCCACACTCCCAATGGAGCCATGGAAAGGAGAAGCAGCGACACGGGGCAGAGTCACAGGATTGCCAGTGCTGCCTGGGAGCACCCTGGGGACAAGGCATGTTTTGGGAATAGCATGGGTGTGCACAGGCACCCTGGGTCCAGGGCACCTACGGATGTGTGCAGGACTGGGTACACACAGATGGATCCTGATCTGTTCCTGCACGTGCACAGAGGTGAGAAGTGGTGGGATGCCTTGTATGATGCACCACATATCATCCTTTCATCTCTCAGAGGGGCCAAATCCAGAGCAGCAGCTGCTGACCAGGATGTGCAAGGGAACTGGAATAGCTCCTCCATAAATGAGAGGCTCCTCCAGAGCCTGAGCACAGCTATGACCACCCTGCTCAGCCTGCCACACCAGGATGTCACAGAGGTTCTGTGGTATCTGTTCCCAGAGCCGGTGGCTCCACATCTTGTTGGAGGCATCTCTTCAATAATTAAAGAGGTATTGGCTTCTTGATCTGGAGAGATCATTGCTGTGGAGGGACTGGTAATAACTTCCCACCACAGAAGGACTTTTTCATTCTCCTGCTGATCATGACTTGGCTTTACTGTAAATTAAACACATCCTCACCGACACCTGAAGGTTAAGGGGGATTTTCTTGCACTAAATCAAAGCGGACACTAGTTTCTTCTGTAGGAAGAATCTGAACTGGCTTAAAAGGTCAAACAGTTCGGCACAGGATTTGGGTGGTTGTTTAAGGTCATCAGGAAGCCTGCTCGTGTCAATACATCAATTATTAACAAGTCATTGGAGCTAAAGTGAATTAGTCTTTTCTCTTCCCATCCTGTTAACAGGATTAGCAAAGAGTAAATAAAAATAGCAGTGGAGGTGAGCAAAGCAGGGGCTCAAAGGCACTCCTGCAGCTCAAAGGCAAGTGCAAGGCAACATCCCCATGCTCACCCCTGCAGGACCCCAGTGCTGTGTGTCCACCTGGGCTGGATCTGATGGGGCTTCCAAGCGTCTCTTTGCCTGCTCACACCTCAGCAAGATGACAGGGGCCAGGCTGGGGACCAGCTGGGGAATTCTTGTGGAATACTGCAGCCAGGATGGCCTTAAGCCAGGGAGGGATGCTCATGGCAGGGCTGAGCATCCTGCCAAGCTCTAGCCAGCCCTGGAGTCCAGAGCCACTCCCAACACCAGGGACCCTCTGCTTTCACCTTGTTTTCCCAGCAGCTGTGGTGAGTACCACCTTGAGAAGGCTGGGCCAGGACTGGGGTGGTGGATAACTGCACCCATTCCCATGGGAGACAGGATTCATCCCCAGTTTTTGGGCTCAGACCCAGCTGCAACAGCAAACAGGAATTAAAATGACAAGAAGAGTGAGAGACTGATTACACCTACTGTGCAAGGGACTGGTAACACATTGAGTGAAACAAGAACATGCATTTTCTTTCCTGTGCCCCACTGCTGCAGCAGCACTGGCATTACACTGGAACTTTCTCTCAGGATGGAAGGGTCTGGCAGTGCTTGGCAGAATCCATTCCCAGAGAACAGGAGGAATCAGAAGATCCGGCCCTGGGAGGGAGCTGAGCTGGCTCAGCACAGGGTTTGAATCTTTGTGCTCAAATTCACTTTTATGGTGGGTGGAAAATCATTTACCATATTTACATTTTTTCATGACATTTTTAATTTTTCATATCCAACTTGGACCAAAACTTTGAAACTGTTCAAAACTGCCAAAGATTTTACCTCTTCCTTCCTGCTCAGTAGCAAAACAGGAGGGTAAGGGACTGAAGCCAAGGGGAAAAGAAAAAGAGGATAAAAGAAGAATTATTCTTTCACAGAATTTGTGCCATGCTTAAAAGAAGGAAAAAAAAACCTACAGGGAAACTTTTTAATGTTTTAACAGTCTTTTTATCACATCAAAATTTTAAGATATATTTTTGTCTTGCATTAGTTTTAATAAACGTGTCTTAGCGGTTCCTTTTATCGCTGTTCCTGGACTAATTAAATGTACACATACATTTTTAAATGTTCACTTTGCTTCAGCACTCACTGGTTCAGTTTTATTTAAGAGCTTATTTAACACCTTGCACAAAGCCCTTTGAAATTCCTTCCAGGAAATGTCACACCTTGCAGAGGGAATGCAGCCCTCCGAGAACATAGACCCACATTTGTACTTACAGGCAAGTGCATCCATGCACAGGGAAGGGGCTGGGGGGGCTGGGGATCCCCGTGTCTCCCAATGCTCAGGTACAGGCAGGGGGCTGCTCACTGCTCCCCCAAATTGCCCAAATATGCTGCCTGTGGGTGCTCAGGTTCTGAGAGCCAGGACAAGGGGTGCAGGTTGTGCCAGACCAGGCCAGGGTTCTCCTGAGGAGCAGGGCCAGGGGGTGCAGGTGGTGTTGGATCAGCTGAGGATCCCTTGACCCCAGAACCCCAGGATGGTGGGAGCCCAGTCAGCCTGGCATCCTGAGAACATGGCAGCAGAAAGGATCTGTCCACCTGCAGCACTGCTTCAGCTTGAAGGATTAGCATGGACCAGGCAGGTGCATTAAATGAATGTGCATTAAAGCAGCAAAGTTAAACACGAGGTCTCCTACGTGGCTTTGCCAAGAATTCAGGCATCTCTCATCCCCACCAGCCCATGGATCACGCCAACCTGCGCCTGCTCACCTGCTCTCCTGCAGCACATGCCAAGTCCCCATTTGTCCATGGCTGAAAACCACCCTCTCCTCCAGAAATCTTCCCTCTCCCCCAAATCCGTGGTATTATTTGTTTAAAATAAGACACTGGCACTTGTCAGGAGACTTTTTGTAGCGTATTGTTTTAAAGAAGACATTCAATTACCTCGGTTGCAATGCTTCACTGTGCTCTGATGATCTACTAAGGGAAAAATAACTAATATGTAGCATGTTGTGTCATAGACAATTATAGAGAACATCGCTTTTAAGGAAACAAGACTTGTGCCCAATTGTGCGAGATTTATTAAGTTTGCTGTTTTACAGCAACACGGCAAACTCAGGGAGGGGAACACATTTGCATCTCCTCCCCAAACCCCTTGCTGCAGGAGGAGAGGACTGATTTTCCTTCCCTCATTAAAAGATGAGGAGCTGGTGAGGCTGCGAAGGGCTGAGATAAACATCTCGACAGACACACGATTATTTCCTCCTTTAGTTTTACACAGCGTGAGATTCTTATGTGGAAACAAAGTGATTTGGCTATAGATTTATAGAGGGAGCAAATGATTTGGTCCTACATGATGGAGCGTATCATGCACATTCCGTGCCTTCGCTCGTGGGCATTCTCAGCTCGGCGCAGCTGATGGCGGGAGGCAGGAGGGAGAGGAGCTGGGAATGTGACATTATGCACAAGAGGGAACGCTGCGAGGATTTCACATCTCCTCTGGTGAACAATGTGACTGAGAAATGCACTTACTGGAAAGGATAACTTAATTCATCCACCAGGCAGCAAGCATCCAGCAGTGGAGAGGAGCCTGGAGAGCCCCAGGGACTGGGATAACAGGGACAGGAGCACAGAGGAGCCTTGGCAGAGCTGGATCCTCCTGCCCCTGCTGCCTTGGACTGCACTCCCTCACAGACCATGGCAGTTTGGGCAGTTCTTAGCAATGATTTTATTTGAGTGCTAATCTGTCCACACACAAAGGAAGACCCTGCTCCAAGATCTTGCAGTTTAAGACCTTGATCCTGCAGACTTACCAAAGTGCTTCGTTTAAAGCGCGTGATTAACGCTATTGACTCTGGTGCTTAAAATTCAGCATCACAGAACTGTTTGGGGCTGGAGCTGACAGCCATAGTCCTCTGGAGATGTTAATGTGCCTCAGCAGAAAACATAACAGTGCATCCATGGGAGGTGCCTGCAGAGTCACCCAGAAATAGCACAAGGAACAGCTATTTTTTCCCAAGAAGAGGAGCCTGGGAGCAGGGATCCACGCTCTCACTTGGCAGGAGCTGACTTTGATAGGCTTTGGGGTGGTGGGCATTTCTGCAAGCATTTGGATGCGATTCATAAAGACACTGGGGTGTGATTGATGGGTTTGCAGTCTTCACTGAGAAAGCAAGAGAGGGCTAAAAACAATGAATAAGTCTTTATGGAATTCAAAATTCCCACCCAAGGCATTTATCTTTTCCGTTGGCTATAAATGGGCCGGGAGTGGGATAGCATCATTCCTGACTTGCTGGAAAGTGCAGGGCAGCCTTGACACCACCCACCGCAGCGATAAACAATGTTCTCATGAGCCCAGTGCTATTTATAGCAGCGATCCTATTTCACACATATTTGCCTCAGTTACTGAGCAAGGGCACTTTCCTGGCCCTGATGGATCTGAGCACATCCACCTGCTGATCCCAGGGGAAGGCTGCCATTGCGGGATGCAGCGCTCTGTCTCTGCACAAGCCGTCACCTGGGATGAGCAGCACGGGATGTCATTAATGGCACAGGTACAACACACACACGTCTGAGCTTCCCACCTGGGCAGGAGAGGGAGGGGGAAGGATTTTAAAGGATGAATGATCTGTTTCCTGCTCAGAACTCAGGCATATCCAATAACCTCAAGCAAAGCAAATCTCAGCCTGAATTAAAGGCTCTAGTGGGCTGGATTCTCCTAAACATTCAGCACCAGTTGCAAACCCTCCAGTTTCAGGCTCATCTGCTATTGCTGTACCATTGCCTGAGTTGGTGTCCTCACTTGCTCTGAAGTGCTGTAGGCAGAAACCAGCTCATGTTTGGGGGAAGAGGTGCCAACAGAGAAGAGCAAGCAGCGATCCAGCACTAGCGATGGGAGCTGATGCCTCAGCAGCAGTGACTGAGGCAACAGCACATCCTTCACCCAGCTCTGACACCTGCCCAGGTGTGAGGTACCTGCTGAGCGTGTGCCAGCCCCTCACCCCAGCCCCCAGCTGCCTCCTGAGCCACCACCTCCTTCACATTGCAGAGAGAAGAAGAAGCCAAGAGCCAGACCCAAGAAGAGGGCTGAGCTGCTCTCCATCACCATAACACCACAGCAGGGTGACACAAGCAAGCACACACAGGGCTTTGGGGGCTCTGGGCTTTTCCTCTATATTTGCTTTCAAAATCCTTCTTCCTAGGATAAGAACAAAATGCACCTTCTGGCCTGGTGATTTATAGCTGTGCTTTGCTTGTCTTGTTTCCCTCAGTGTGATATGCAAATCCCAGCAACAGGGAATGCAGCAAGCTCTTCCTGCTGTAAATTCACCCTGTCCAGACCCAGAACACCCTCGCAGAGACAGCCTGAAGGAGTCCTTTAATTACCACTGCCAGACAAGGGACACGTCCTCGGCAGCTCCTGGGGACCTGGCAGCTCAGCGGTGGCATCACCTCGTGTTTCCCAGGGTGGGCTGTGTGACACAGGATGTTTGAGCATTCCTTGGTTAATGCGACTTTGAGCTCCTCCTCCTGGCCCCAAGAGATGCTCAGCCCCAGAGAAACTCAGCCCTGAGTCTGACTGGGAGGACACAAAAGCCCCAGGGCCGTGTCGGCGGTGGGGATGAGAGCCAGGGTCTTAACATTCCTGCTGTCTTCCTGCATGGGAATGGCAAAGGGGACTCCAGAAGTGTCAGATCCATCTGACACTAGGAAAATTCTTATAAATAAAATAGTTCCCATAAAATCTGTATGAGATCTCCACAGTCCATCTTACACAGACAGTAATAAAGGAAAGGCACAGTAGCAGCAGCCAGAACCACCATCTTGCAACAAGAAATCTGATTTTAAGAAGTATAGAAAGAAAAGCCATTTACTCACTATTAGCATTTTAAGTGTGCGTTAGCAATGAGGGCCAATACACTACTGACACTTTGGGTGATTCAGAGAGGTCCAAGCAGCTCGGCTGGTTCAGAATTTCTCTACTGCCCAGCAGGGCTGGGGACCAGCACAGGGACTCCTGGGACATGAAGGTGACAAACTCTGCTGGACAGCTCAGTGCCACCACCCAGGTCACAACCCTTCCTCCAGCAAAGATTAAGGGTTTTTTAAACCCTCCTAATCAACCCAAGAACTACCTGATGTTGCTGTGGGTGAAAGGCAAAATCCAACCACGTTCATCATTTTCTGTCACCTTTTGCAAACCAGCAGTCCCAGCCCAAGCTGAGCCTCCTGTTCCTTTCTCTCTCATCACATCTGGAAGGGACAGTGGATAGTGACTCCCAATGCTCACAGATATTCATCCAGCTCCTGTAAGTCATTCCTCACCTGTTCAAACCTTTGTCATCGAAGCATTTAGAGCATGAAACCCAATTAAAGATCAACCTCTTGCTGTTACAATGGAAGAGCTACAAGAATTAGCACTTAAGCTGCATTAGCAGGAGGCATTTCTAATGACACTGCACCCACATTTATCTTTGGTGATTACTCAGGGCAGACCAAGGGGAGCTCTCATTTCTGGGCACATTATATCCAGGCAGAAAGTTTTACCTGCACCCTGTGCTGCACATAGCTCTGTGAAGGATCAGGTGTTCAGTCATCCCTCGGGAAACACGGCAGGTGAGATACCTGCAGGAGACCTGCTGAAAGACCTCTCCAGGGAAGCAACAACTGAGAGGACACAGAAAACTGAGCCCAGAACAGGGCTGGACAAGGCTGGGGTGATGGATGCACAAGAAAATGTTGGTGAGAATAAAGTCTGGCTGGGAGTCCTTGCCCAGGCATGGCTGGGGCACTGCTGGTGCTCCCTGAGTGCCCCATGCAGGGAGAGGAGAGCAGACACTGGGCAGCAGAGCTCAGAGAGACAGGAGCTGCAGGTGTCAGTTGAGCTTTTCCTTATAATAAAAAGAATTCTCAGCACCACTGGTTTATGTTGGAGCAGTCTGTAAGCAGTCTGTAAGCCGCTCTGCCCTCCAGCAAGGGAGGTTAATGTTATTCACTCCAGTCTGCAGAGAAGGACACAAAACCATGGAGAGGTTATGGGCCACATAACCAAAAATGGCTTTTAGTTCTGGGCGCTTTCATTTTACACTGTCTGACCTCTGAAGTACTATCAGTCTGATTTTCAAAGGCATTGAGCAGATCCTGCTTTCACTGACCTTAAACACAGAGACACATGAAATTAAAGGGAACTCTACAGACTGTTGGCCAAAGCGAGCCCATGAGCCACTGGTCAGAGAGAGGAGGAGGGAGCTGGAGGTTACCAGATCTGAGTCACGCATATGCCTCTGGCCTTTTTGAGTTTCTTTTACCAAATCAAAGGCCAGTATGGTATGGGAACAGACAGGTATGAGCTGCCTGTTAACTGATTTGAACTGAAATGGTAAGAAGTTTTCCACTGCCAGAGTTCAGAGGTGCAGAGAGCACCCTCCACTCCCACTCACCTCCTGGGGGAATTTCAACCTATGTCAGCCCTAATGTTTGCAATGGAATGACATTTCCTCCCACTGCCCACCCCAAAAAGATGCCCCCTCTTGCTTCCTGCTGCCTTGTGTCCTGCCCCTTGAGCATCTCCCAAGCAGCATAGCCTCCCTCCAAGGAGCCCAGGCAGAGCATTTGTATTCAAGAGTCAAATAATACTTCATGGATATTCCAAAAGTTGGGTAAATTCTTTCTCTCAACCTTCATTACCTAGAAAGCTTTGCAAGCCCGAGACTGTAATTATGTACATGAATAATGAGATTAGCATATCCATCAACTAATTCCTGCTCCATCCCTGTAGATAGAGGAGGCCTTTGTGGGAAGCCCTCTGTGCTCAGATTCCATATCAGCAGCAGCTTCCAAGGCTGCTGTGGGAACCACCATAGTTGTTCTGACTCCTGCTCCTCACAGAAATCCAAAGTTTCATTGGGATATGGTGGGAAGATGGTAAAGCTGGGGCGGGCACCTCACAGCATCCACACAGCACCCTGCCACCCCGAGCATCCCTTGGTGTGTGCAGTAGGCACAGGATCAGTGAGGGATGGCAAGAGAGAGCACTCTCAGGGTGTCACATAATGTCCCAGGGTGCCACAACCCAATCAATGGCACCCTGTGGCTGATGCAGTGTCATTGTTTGGCAATGGGCACGGATGGATGACAGCCAAAGGAATGGCAATGGGAATGTGGCAGCAGCTCCATCAGCACCAGGCGCTGGCTGGGAAGGGCTGAGCAGCTGGTGAGTGAGGCACACGCCCTGGTACCCACACCCACACCCAAACCCATATCCACATCCATGTGAACCTCTGCTGGCGTGTTGAAGAACCTGTCTGCATTCCAGGAATGTGTTCAGGGAAATGCACAGGGAGAAATGCCTCACAATGGGAACAACCTTCCCTGCACCCGGCTGTGGAGCTGCTCCTTGACTGTAATTGGGGACCTGGTAATTAGATGATGGCAAAATGTACCAGCAGCTCAGTTTTCATTCTGTGGTCCAAATTACAAACCATCATATTTTGAAAGTGATGCTGACATTCCTCAGCCAGGAGCCTTTGCCAAAAACAACTTGAGCAAGGCTTGTCTTGGCACCGAATCAAACTCGGGGCCCCAGCAGCGAAACTGAAAACATTTACACAGCTGGACCCAAATCACCCGATTTTCTAAAGAGTTTGTCAGAGCCTGAAGCTCTTGGTATATTTCTGCCAGTTTTAAAGGGGCCTGTGTTCTCACAATCCCCCAGCTCTCCACACAGAGAAAATAAAATACTTGAGGAAAAGTGGGTGGTCTTTCCATTGCAGTCCGAAAAAATAATCCAGAAAAGTCTCATGAGGAAAATGCGAATGAGCCCGGTGTTCACCCAGCCCATCCACAGATGTGCCAGACATATTTCATTTGCATATATAGATATGGAAACCTCATCATTTTGCTGTACGTATGTAATGGCTAATAAATGCATTAGCAAACCACTAATGAAAACAAATTGGAGCCAGTGTCAGGAATTACGCCAGCGTGAGGAATTACCTTGCTGCATTTTTTCCTATCTAAATGTCCTGACGATATTATTTTATTACATCAGTCATACTCACTGCATATGCATTATCCATCCCTCACTCCAGCCAGGGCCAATTCCTCTTGGGCTCTTCCAAATCATCCTCCCCAGCAGCATGGGCACAGGCATGGGCACAGGCAGGAGAGGGCAGAGACAGGCAGGGACAAGGCAGGACAGGGCAGGGGCGGGCAGGGATGGGCAGGGACAGGCAGAAATGGGCAGGACAGGGCAGGGACAGGGAGGTGAGATCAGGGACAGGCAGAGATAGGCAGGGGAGGGCAGTCTGCATGGCCACCATGTATGAAGCATCCCAGCACTTGGACCATCTCAGAATGCCACCGTGCCCACCAACAGCTGCCACACTACCAGTGACACCATTCCCGTTGCAGGGGGCAAGGACCAGGCAGCAAGTTTCCATTTTGTGCCTGTTTCTGTGTTTTTTCCTTGGAAAACAGGTCCTGTTTTTTCACACACAGGGAAAGAGCCTGAAAAACTGGGAGAAATGGACTTGGTGAAACCACACTTGGTTCCAACCTTCAGGAGGGCTGTGGGGACCTGTCTTGGTGCTGCAGGCTCAGGAACAAGTCTGGCACTGAGTATTTGCCCCTGTTCCTTTTCTTTCCTGTATGCTGCCTGATTATTATTTTTTCTTTATTCATAAAAGCAACGAGAGCAAATCCTCTGATGCTTTAGGGATGTCACAGAGCTGGATTGAGCTGGTTGGGCCTCTGTCCCACACCAGAGAGTGGCCCTTGACTACACACTGCCTTCACAACAGAGAGTGGGACACCACAATTAGTGAACTTACCTCGTTTGCTTACTCTAAAGGCATCCTATTGATTACTTAGAGCCCTGCAGCAGCCAGCAGTGGCCTCGGTCACCTCTGAACAAACACAGCACACAAACTCTGCTCCCTGCCCCGAGAAATTCAGTTTCTTCTTCCACCAAGATAATTAACAGCCTGTTTGACAGGAATCCCTCTTCAAAGGCCCTCTTTGCTCAGCTGTGATTGCTACCAGAAGACATGGTGGAGCCATTTTTCAGAGCTCAACTTAAATTTTTGTGGCTACATGGGGACCTCAAAATCTTGCAAAATTAATTTTTTTTTAATGCAAAACCTTTTAAGTAAAAATACTTGTAATTGCAACCTAAAGCGATGTGGGATCTGTGAATGGCTCTCTGATTAATTCTTCTGTGAGGCGAGCCTCCTCTCTCTGTTCTACTGAACAAGCATACACATATTATTGGGATTAATGCTGCATAATACATAATTAATGAAACTGCATAAATATGGAGATTTGGAATTGCAGATTGACTGCCACGGCTCTGTCCCCGAGCGCTGGGGTAACGGATTGGATGTTCATTATTACCATATTTAAAACTGTTTCCCTGTGAACATGTGCAAGCCAATAACTCGGAAGGGCAGACGGCAGCAGCAGCCATCTCCAAAATCCAAGGGAAAGAAGGGCTGTGTGCCTGGCAGGTACAGCCCAGACCCCCGGCAATGGGGAGCACAGGCACTGCCCTGCAGCCCTCTGCCAGCCAGCAGCTCCAGAGAAATGGTTAAAAAAATATAAACCAGGTGTATCTGGTGCTGGAAAGCTAGAATGTGACATCGGTGTCACACAACAGGCAGGAGAGGCTGGCGAGGAAGGAGGGGACAAAGCTTGGGGGGGATCTGAGTCCCACAACAGGCATGGGCAGTAGAGGTAAGGAAAGCTTTGGAAATCAAGACATCTCTGGGTATTTTCCCAGGTCTTTGGGATAGGGCATCAGCAGGAGCAGGTCAACAAGCAGTACCCAGTCAGTTCCCAAATGTCTGTCGTAGCTCACCATCAAAGACTCACCAGAAGATTACTGCAAGGAACATGGGAAAATGCCATTCAGGTCTTTTGGCTGGCATAACAAAGGCTGTGCCCCACCAAGTCCAGGTCCTCTCTTTGCACTTTGCTAAGGTAGATATAGAGATTTCCTTGGATGGCTTCTGGGTTGTGAAGGCACCAGCTGCTGGGGTTTGGTGGTGATGGAAGAGGCAGAGCAGAGCCACAGAAGGGTGGTGTTGGTGAGGGTTATCCCCTGATAGCAAGTGGGAGCAGGAGCTTGGGATTTACTGGTGGATTAAACTGACCTTGAGCTCTCAGGGGTACCTTCCACGTGTCCCCAGAGCAGCAGCAGGTCGCTTGTTCTGCTTCATGCTGCCTGTTTGCTCTGTTGAGGATGCCAGGATTTATTGCATGCTGCTGTTGAGAGGATTCAGATCTCACCTAGGGAGTTGATCTGCAGATCTCCAAGCTCTGCCCGGGGAGGACTGCAAGCATTGTTCCCATTCCTCACATTTACAGGCTCAAATTCTTACTTGTAGAAAAGGAAAAGCTTCCCCAAGAGGTGTTTGGGAAATGTTTTTACTTTAAAGTACAAGTTTCCTACGGATGTCTTCAGATGTTTATTGAAGTGGAATAAATGAAAGTGTGAGTATGTGCTGTCTTAGGAGGGACGGGAATTGCAGCTCTGTGCACCAGAACTGCTCTGCCAGGTGCCCGACATGCCTGGGGTGACATCTGTGTGGGAGATGACATCCCTGGAGAGCCCAGGCTCACAGAGAAGCACAGCACTTGCTCCTGCAGCCAAGACAAAGACCCAAAGCTCAGCTCAATATGCAGAGCACCCACACAGGCCAGGGCACTTCTGCCTGTCCTGCTCATCCCCATCTCTGGGAGCACAAAGCATTTATCCGGCACATCAGCCAGGTATCCTGACCTCCCAAGGCCTGCTACATCTTTGGACTGCCCCAAAAGTGAGAGGGAGACACTCTGTGTCCAGCCTCATCTCTCTCTCCCCTCTCACTCTGCACTCCCAGGCTCCACTGGCTACAAGGTCAGTCCCACTTCTCCAGCCACTGACACCCCGTATCCCCCAGCAGGGAAGGAAGTGGGAAGAGGGAAGGAGGAAATGTGTTTCTGGGGGTACCTAAGTCAGGTTTAATTCTTTCAGTTGAGCAACCTGGTCTCAGCAATGAACTTAACCCCCATGAAAAATTTCATCATTTCACGATGAAATATTGATTGCTTAACCAGATATCTTCCCTTCCACTTTTGATCTCGAGGAATGCCTGCACCCTTCTCCTTTGCAAAATAACTCCCACTGCAAGGCCCTCAAAAAATCCCTTTCTTCTGGAAAATATCACACAGCAAAAGCAGAGCAGCAGCTTGGCCTGAGCTTTGGGAATCTGTGTGAGCAGCGCAGTTGGAGCTGGCGAGCGGGGCCAGCCTCCCAAAGACCAATCCATCACAATCCTTCATCAAGATGAGACATGCAAGTGAGAGATGAGACCCTCGGAAGGAGAGGAGGGGACAGGTGACCTTAATTGCTCCACGGTTATTGATAGGGCAACTTGTCTTCATGATGCAAATTACCCTATAAATAAAAGTAAAACAACTACAGGAAGCAATTTGCCGCTTTGTTAGAGTTAAAGTAGACCGAAAATTAAATCAAGACATGGGATTGCTAATTCCACAGGGCTCTTCTGGAGCCTCTGCAGGCAGGGCCAGAAACATGGGCCATGGGGGTAACCCAGTCACAGCTGCCTTTCATGGGCCCGTGGTGAGGGCATCACCTTCCTGCACCATTGCCCTGGCACCAGTGACTGGTAGGGGATCCTTGCTGTGTGGTGAACCCCCATGGGAACTCCCCCAGCTCTGGGAGAAGACAGGGGTGCCCACCAGCCATGTGTGTCCTCTTTACTATTTGGTCCATGAGGTGTCTGTGAGGCTCAGAGGTGACCTGGCACGTGCCCCCCAGACACAAAGCTTCACTGACTTCCCCTGGTACCATGGTGCAAAGGTGGGTCCAGCACAGCCACTTGTCACTGTCAGTGGAAGAAACGTATCTGAGTCACAAAACTACACTAAAAGCATCTTCTCTGACACCTTAAGTGGGCATAACTCTTGCTTTACCTTTCAAAAACACCTTTTAATTTACAGATCGTTATATCCAATATTTATTTGTCCACTGAAGGAGCCAGAGCTTTGCCCAAAGGCTTCTTAGCAGAGGTTCTCCAGCTTCCTGATGACCACAGACCAGTGTCCCCACTGCAGTGGGATCTGGTGTAGTGCTGCTGCACCCTCACCCCCACTGCTCCTGGTTTTACCCACCTCCCCAAAGCAGTAGTAATGTCCTGTCCCACCCCTTGCTCTCAGGGCCAGGGCAGCATCTGACAAGGGCAGGGCAGAGGGAGCAAACAGGCAGAACCAGGGGTTTAGTCAGTTGGCTGTGCCAGGGAAATTGAAATGCATTATTTTGTCACTAACTTGCAGCTTTTCTCAAAATACTGGCAGCCACAGACATTTTCTCTAGCCCCAAAGGAGCACTTTTAAGTGCTTCATTTTAAGAAGATACTTCTTTCCCTGGTCTTTTTTTTCATTTATTTTTTGTGTTTGTTTTCAAACCTGTCGGAAAGCACTGATATTTCCAAGCTTTGTTGCTGCTGTTGTTGTTGTTTCCCTCCTGATGCTTTTCTTTCCCGTTTCTGAGCATCCTCGCTGGTTGTGCGCGAGGCCCCTGGAGGCTGCACAGCAGCAGGATGCGATGCCGGAGCCTCTGCCTTGCTGGGTGAGCTGCTCCACTCCTCAAAGCTTTGAAGCTGCCACTTCACATTCCCGCAGAAGGATCATGCTGTTGTTTCTTCGGGAAATAATGAAACACTTTGTGAAGTGACATCAATGGGAACAATAAGGGCAGCGACCCCAGCAGGCCCCGGCGCCCGGCTGGTGCCAGGGCCGGCGCTGGCTGTGATGGCGGCCACGAGTGAGGGCCAGCAGCACCCACAGACCACAAGTGAGGGCCAGCAGCCCCCACAAACACCCCGTGGGTGAGGGCCAGCAGCCCCCACAGACCACAAATGGGCCCCAGCAGGCCCTGGCGCCTGGTGCCAGGGCCAGCACTGGCTGTGATGGTGGCCACAAGTGAGGGCCAGCAGCCCACACGGACACCCCTCAGGTGAGGCCCAGCAGCCCCCACAGACCCTGAGCAGGTGAGGGCCAGCTGCTCCCACAAACATTGAGCAGGTGAGGGCCAGCAGCCCCCAAAAACACCCTGGGGGTGAGGGCCAGCAGTCCCAGCAGACACCCCATGGGTGAGGGCCAGCAGCCCCCAAAAACACCCTGGGGGTGAGGGCCAGCAGTCCCAGCAGACACCCCATGGGTGAGGGCCAGCAGCCCCCAAAAACACCCTGGAGGTGAGGGCCACCAGTCCCAGCAGACACCCTATGGGTGAGGGCCAGCAGCCCCCAAAAACACCCCATGGGTGAGGGCCAGCAGTCCCAGCAGACACCCCATGGGTGAGGGCCAGCAGCCCCCAAAAACACCCTGGAGGTGAGGGCCACCAGTCCCAGCAGACACCCTATGGGTGAGGGCCAGCAGCCCCCACAGACACTGAGCAGGTGAGGACCAGCAGCCCCCAGAAATACCCTGTGGGTGAGGGCCAGCAGCCCCCACAGACACTGAGAAAGTGAGGGCCACCAGTCCCAGCAGACACCCCACAGCTCTGCCAGTGCTTGCCGGACCAGGCCCGTTCTCTCCCCCAGGCATGGGCAAACAACTTGTATAGCTCACACCTTGCTCCCCATGGGCCATGCTGCCTGTCTCGGACGTGTGAGGAGATGGAAAATACACAACTTTCCCGGGTAGTTTTTTCCAGTCAGTCATTACTCTCCCTCCCACAGTCTGAGCCTTATTTCCATGTTAAATGTCTTGCTCCTGCCTGTAGCCTTTGGCTCTGTTCTGCTTTTGCTGCAAGACTTGGGATCTCCCCATCCCTGGTACTTTCTCCTGAGAAGGTACTTCAGGATTTAATGAAGGCATTCACTCTTCTTCTGGATCTTATTTAAGCTTTTTAATCTCCTCTTCTGTAACTCATTCTCTTCATTTCATAAACAATTTTGTGGCTTTCTTTGACATCTTCAGGATCCTTTCACAAATCCTGACACTGGAGCCATGGGCAATATTCTGGTGTCCCTCTCACCAATGCCAGGCAACTTTACTGTGCCATAAAATCATTGCACTGCTCCTACTTACCACTCCTTTCTGTGTATCCCCTGAATGAATTAGCTCTTTATCACAAGGTCAGGGCACTGTGCCTGTGGCCTCTGTCTGCTCAGATGCTTTGCAAAGTCGGGAAATGCAAAGTTAGGGAATGTGAAACCATCTCCTGCTCTGGCAACAAATCTATCATTCTTGGCAAGTATGAGAGGGATGATTTTGTATTTACCTCCATTAAAGTACATTTTATTCCAATGGACACATCTATCTTCCATAAACACTCTCAACTGGTATCTGCTATACCCCAGTTCCTCAGCTCTTCATTAAATGGTCACATTCAACTTCTGAGCAGGACCGATGTCCAGACTCACATCATCCAGGGGGATTCTCAATCCCTTGCACACTCTTGTAGTGCAGCCACTGCCCTCACAAAGTTTTAGCCTCTTTTCCAAGGTTTATTGAACACAAGCTTACAGCCCAGTGATCTCAGCCAGGTGTTCAGCATTCCTGAGTGTTCCACAGCTCACCAACAGTCATCACAAATCCATCTTAACCATCTCATCCATGTCTTGGCCTCCTGCTCCTTCCAGTTCCCTTCTCTTCAGCCCAAAAATTCATTAACATGTGAGTTCGCTGGGGACAACCATGTCTGGTTCTTTTGTTCCCCTTTCTCGTGGATAAAGTAGAATCATTCATCAGTGGTTTCAGCCTAGGCACCCAAGAGAAAAGCCACATGTTCTCCTCAGCAATGGACAAACAGGCTTCTTGCCTTTTGCCAGGGTAGGACCCAAAACCCCCATGTGGAAACACCAATAGCCAAGATAAACAGGTAGCTGCCAGGTCCCTGGATCTGCAGTTGTGGGATACTAAGGATTTCCTCCTGAGTGCCTTTTTGTTCAGAGCTTTACTTTCAAAGAGAAAAGTTCAATGAGCTTCATAAATTGTTACTTTTTCTGCAATTATTTCTATTTGTGCCTGGTGCACACCACAGTTCATGTTGTGCCCAGCACCACCAGGGAGCAGAAGGGGTGAGACCAGCTGAATTTAAAGGTGCTGGAGACAAAGGTGCCCATGGCTCATCTCACCCATGTCCCCACTGCAGTTCCACAGTGGCTGTTCATCCCCTCCCGGCCGATCAGAGAGAAGAAGGTGTGGAGCTGCTGGTGCAGAGCTCGGATGCACAGGATTCCCAAGCCAGCAGTGGCAGTTTCCAACAGGAGATGCAGAGGCAAGGCAGTCATTCCTGCAGAGCTTCCAGGTATTTCCAGGTTGTGCCAGTTTACTTAAAAGGGAAAAGGAATATGATGGAAAAGGTGCAGGTGAGGTCAGGAGCAGCTCTGTCCATCCGAGACCACCATGACGAACTGAGCCAGGAACAGGCTCCCCTCAGGGAGCTGCCATCATGCCAAAACCAAGAGAAAGGAGATAAAACCCCAGGGGATGAGGTGGGGAGGAGCAGGGGGAATGGGCAGGACAATTACATTAACTGAAACAATGTGTTATATTTTAAACATTAAAAACTTATGACTCTACATGGCAAGTACCTGATGCAGCAAAGGAGGAGAAGGAAACTGAAGCCATGGTTAAACAATGCACAAGGCATCAGGGTCTGGTTTGTATTAAATCCATTTGGAGTCTGAGTTTCTCCTTTGACAGCTGGCCACACTGCTCAAAGGGAATAAGAAAGTTTTTGTTTTTTAAAAAAGATGTGTAATGGGTTTCTTATGTACTAGAAAAGAAACGCTCTCTGAGCTGGATCACCTATTTTCTTGTCAAAAGACTTTGGACAAAACGTAATCATGAATAAAATGCCTCATGATTTTTCAAAGGCTCTTTTATTTGAAGTCAGCTTTTCTGAAATGAGAGGCAGGACTGGGTAATGCAGCTCACAGCAGGAGGCAGCTCTCATGCCAGGTCTCTGCCCCGGCCTCTCTGGCCACACTGTGCTGGACTCAGGACCCGCCAGAGCTCCGTGTTGAGGAACGCCTTGCTGAGATCCAGGAGACCTGAAGCAAGACTGGCTGGCACTGACACTGTCCCCTCTCTGAGCCACCTCCAGGGCAACACCATTGGGATCCCATTTATCCCCTGCCACTGGGATTCACCCCCAAGGCTGCATGAGCATCAGTCCCCACGGTCTCTCAGCCTGTCTGGAAAGGCACAACCACCCTGAGCAAGGAGGCAGCCCCAGCAGCACAGCCCAGAGCTGGTGTGTCCCTAAGGGCACTCGTGGCAATGCTATGATCTGTGAGCAGAGTCAGCACCCAGCACAGCACTGGGGCTCCAGGAAGCTTCAGCCTCTGAGGACTGAATCTGCAAATATCTCCAGAATAAGTTTTCTCACAAAGATTTATCTGTTCCTGGCTTCTCAGGGGATTTCCTGCTCTGGTGCTGGTTGAATCCAGGGAGCACAACTTGTCATTAACCACTCTGCCATTGCTTGGGCCATCATCCTCCCAGCCCTGTCTCAGCTCTCTCTGGGCAGCATGGTGCTCTGAGGGGACACAAGACAGTGCAGAAACTGGGGAGTGCACCCACTGTCACCACTTCCCTGGGTCTGAGACTCTCACGGGTCCTTCATAAATCCATGTAAACCTGAGAACTGTTTCTGGCTCTTGGTAGCTCTGGGGTTTTTCTTGGCTCTTGCCAGTTGTTCATGGATGGAAGATTTTCAGCCCTTTGTCGTGGACACCCTGTGGCAGAAAGGACACTGGAATTTTAATTGTTCAAGAGCTTTAATAGGTGTAATAGCCTTGTGTGTTACATATGCATTAATTAAGTAACACTGCATTTAGCTCCAAATCATGCGGAAGGCGCGTGCTGTGTTTGCACAGACATAAATATCTCCTCAGTTAGAGCGCAGGCGAGCAGCTCTGCTCCCTTTGCACTGCAGTGCTTCCACCCTGGGGAAAATGGGAGCCTTGGAAAGCTTATCCCTGGGTAGTCCCAGTTCACCGGGTAGGAGCTCAGCACATCCACGTGTCCTCCTTTCAGACAGGCTTTCTGAAATGATCTGGTTTGTGTGGTGCCAGCACCGGGAGAGCCTCTGCAGCGATTCACACCTTACCCACCATCCCAAGCAAATGAGCTAGTATCCTATTTTGGGGTGCCCCTATACCCAAATCTTTCAGCCCTGCTCTTTCACTGCGAACACCCTCCTTGCAGCAATCTGTAAGCATTAAGAACAGTGTGGAGAGAAACTGCAAGGGGAAAGAGGAAACAAAAGGATCTGGCATTGTCAGTGTAAGGTATTCTCATCATGATCCACAGGGAACTTCCATGCCGTAGACAGGAACATACCACCAGGTCACCAGTGGAGAGCTGCTTGTGTCAAACCCCAGTAGTGCTGCTCTCACTTTGCTGCTTCAGTGCAACCTGGTTCTGAAGCAAAACGTGAAGTTGGAATCCCACGTGTTGGATGAGCTCGGATACACAGGCTGGACAAATATTTGGAAGAGTATTCGCTTTCACTAGGCAACATTATGCAACGTGGATTAATTATATGGAGTATGGTCCTGACTGGGCTTTGGATGATTAAAGCTGTTCTGGAATTCCAGAGGATTACTTAAATGTGCAGCATTAGTGGAGGTAAAACATCTTCAATATCCCTTTCCTGCAGCCTCCATTTCCTTGAGAGAAATATGCAGATTAGAGCTCAGAATTAATCTGCAGAGGCTCCGAACTGGGCTCCTGCCCCCAAAGAGTATTGGGAGGAGTGGAGCAAGGAGAGGGAGGGTTCTGGGAAAGGGGAATACTGAGGGAGAGACATTTTATATGTTTGTAAAACAATCACAAGAAATGAGCTACTTATTCCACATGTTTTAGTCTGGGAGAAAAGAGCCTAGATGCAGGCACAGTAAGTGCAATCTATATGTGTAATTAAGAAATGATTTCCTGAGATCTTCCTTAAAACATGTCTGAATACAGATCAAATTTGCATAAATAACTTATGCCTTTCACTTTTTCCTTGTGGAAAACACGTAACATTGCCTCTTGCTTTCTGGTTTCCAGAGCCTGCCTGGCTCAGAGGAGGATTTGCCATATTACACGATTCTTCCCAATTGTAATCAGCCTTAAATCTGAATAAAAGCAGCAAATGGCTGACTGGCACCCAGGCTTCCCTCCCTCCCTGCCCCCATGGCAGCAGCAGCGGCGGCTTCGAGCGGGAAAAGACACGACTGCAGCGCTGGGTTTGCATTAGTATTCATGGAGCATCCGACTCCAGAGAGGATTAATAGACTCTGATGCCTAATATCCTGGAGAACAATTAATTTGCCCACAGTTTTGTCATGGTTGAAAGTCAAATGCTGGAACAGATCGATGCACTGAGCTGCAAGTTGAACACTGCAACCTTCTGCTGGAGCTGAATTTTAATTTTCCCATCATCATTTCCCTCCGTTCCCAGCACACCAGTTTTCTAATAGATCTAAAAGCCTCTTACCTTCTTCCATCACATGTTGGGCTTCATAACAAAAGTCCACGTTGATTGTTCAAATATTAGAGCCTTGTATTGCTCTCCATTACGGGATTAGAGATGTTCGAGGCCCCTTGTGTTTTGACCTTTTCCTGTCTCGTTTCTCTTTAAATGGTATGAAAAATGCCAACCTTCTGTAATTAAAGCCAAACTGGAATGCAGGAATAAAGCTTTTTTCCTTGCAATTATTCAGTATTTAGGTTTCCGTTTTGATAGAAGTGTTTGTGCAGAAATCAAGGCTGGGTTTATCAAAGCTGGGTCAACAGACCCATTGGGAAGGGCTGGCAGCTCCATGTCCAGCCCCTGGAGCCTGCAGCAGCTGGAGCTGTTGTCCTGGGCTTACACTGGCCCGGGAGCTGATTCTCTGTTCCACCAGAGCATCCTGCAAGTTTATGCAAGCCACTGAATCAGTGCACACAGGGGAAAAAACATATCAATAAACAGGCTCAGATGGTTGTCGTGGGGAAGTAGTGTAAGCATCAGAAAAAATTACTTTTATATAGATATGTATATATATTATTAAAAGAGTCCAGATGCCCCCATGGACACAGCACCATGCCCAGTGCTTGGGTAGAGAGTGCTTGGGGCAGCCCTGCAGCCCTCCTTGCCCTTCCTTTCATCCCAGGGCTTCACCTCTCCCTGGCAGCAGCTCAGAAAGCTCTGGGCACATGGAAGGGGTGATGGAGACCCTGGAGCAGGGCCGGGAGCAGGGATGGGCTGGCTGGAGGCACTTCCCTGCTGGCCTCCCTCCATTTCTCCCAGTGGAAATAACAACGTGCTGCCAGAGGGAGGTTTAAGGACCAACATGAGACGAGTCTACAATGGTGAGAAGGCATCAAATCCCACCAAGGGCAGACTGTGCCCATCAATCCCCTCAGCCTCAACCAGAGCTCAGCCTCCAGCTCCTGGGGCTGGATTCTCCAGTCCCTGCAAAGGGGGACAAGTCCTTTTAGCCAAAATCCTGCAGCACAGCAGGCAGTAGAGGGTCCTGTCCCACTGCCCTTGTGAAAACACCTTCCTGCCACACTGGGCTTGTGACACATCCTGGCACTGCTCCTCTCATGCACCATCAGGGAGGCTACCAGCACAGTGCCTGGCTTTTCCCCGGGAAAAAAGGGACATAATGGGTTAAGGGCAGGACTGTATGACTCTTCCCAAGCTATTGTGCTTTTCCCTCAGCATTTCTGGTATCCAGGCTTTTGTGGTTTAATTATGGTCTGCTCCAAATGGTCTCAACTAACAGATCAATATATAGGAACATTAGAATTGTTAATTTGAATGGCTGATTTGAATTTAAGTGCAACTTCAATTTAATCATTTTAGAAATGAAACGACATGTGAGGGCCCTCCTTCTCCTTCTCCTCTCCCAGTGCAGCAGCTCCAGCGCCCCATGGGGATCACAAAACTCCCTGACATGCACATTTTCCTTCAGTCAAGAGCTAAGCCCTATGAGCTGCTGGATCATGACAAAAGTGGGGTTTTAGCAGCCTTTCCTACAAGCATGGTAATCCCAAATCCAACAGTGATTAACTTGGACTCGAAGCTCACAGCAGAAATTAATTCTAAATCAGGGTCCCGCAGCCGTGTCTCTCCAAACCTTTTCTAAGGCTGATTGCCGATGTGTGAGCAGGCAGAAAACAGCGCAGATGTCTCAACTTTCCCAATTCATCCAGGAATTCTGCCAGTTGCAGGGGCTGCCCTGCTGCCTGCCTGGAGGACACAGTGCCACTGGGCAGCTGCCAGAGCCTCAGGAGCTGCTGGCCACGGGAGTTGTGAGAAGCACAGGGATTCCCCAGTGCCACCAACATCAGCTCCCACAGCTTCTGGCCAGGACTGGTCTCACATCCTAGAGTCACCCTGGACATCAACAAAATAAACCAGAAGCACGTAAGGAAATGTATAGGACAGAGTGCCTGGGTGCAATTTTTGCAAGTAAAGCTGCATGAGTTTTGGGGTGACCTTACTGCAGCCTTCCAGTACCTGAAAGGCCTGACAAGAAAGGAGAGAGATTATTTACAAAGGCCTGAAGAGACAGGGCAAGGGAGGATGGCTTCATACTGAAAGAGGGAAAAATTTAGTTAGATATTAGCAAGAAATTCCTCCCTGTGAGGGTGGTGAGGCCCTGGCACAGGTTGCCCAGAGAAGCTGTGGCTGCCCCATCCCTGGAAATGTTCAAGGCCAAGATGGATGGGGCTCAGAGCAACCTCATGTAGCAGAAGGTGTCCCTGCCCATGGCAGAGGGTGGAACTGGATGATCTTTCAAGTCCCTTCCAGCTCAAACTATCCTGTGATTCTATGATGCTGTGATTCCATAAACTTATTAGTCTAGAAAAATGAAAATGAAAGCATTCAGCAATCTCCTGTAAAAGTAACAGACTGGGTCTGAAGCTCTGCTCATCTACACGTGATTTTTCTGACTGCCACACATATATCCAGCTCTCATTTCATTTATCAGCCATGAAGTGCTCAGATATAAAGGTAATGCAGCTTCCAAGCACAAGTTTCTGAGTCTTTCCACAGCCATTTCAGAGGGACCAAATTTCAGAAAAAGTCCAGATGAGGGCAGATCTTGAGGGGCCTCTGCCTGCCCTGGGATGCACTGGCAGCTTTCTTCCCAGCAAAGAAAATCTGCAATTGGATTGTGCAGGAAAGCCAGGGAGCTTTGCTGGGCAGGGAGCGGTACTCGCTATGTGAAAAAAAAAAAAGGGAAAATAAGGATTTTGAGGAAGCAGAAAGAAAGGGCAAAGGTCTGTCTGTTCTCGCTGGGTCTGATTCTGGCAGCCAAACCTGGGTCTGCCTTTGGAGAGGTAAAAGAGCCCAAAACTCGGCCCTCAAACTGAGCTGCTGCTTTTTTCTGTGACAGATTAAACCAAACACTCTTCTCGGTGTTACTTTGTTGGCCAATGCATCAGCCTGACTGACAAGCAGTGACTGCATCCTGAGAACAATCTGAAGGCAACCCAGGGAACCCACCCAGATGGTGCTCAAAAGCCTTGCGGAGCAGAATGGGCTCTGCTCGACGCAGGAATTTCGCAGCAGGAACAAAGGGAACTTAGCAAACAGAGCTTTGAAACGGAAGTCATTTTATCCAGCATGCCTGCAGGAAACAAGAATCCATCTTCCAGCACAATCAAACACAGAGCTGTGCATGGGCATAATTATTAGGGGAATGATGGCAACAGCAGAGGAGCTCATCAGTCAGAATGCTGCATAATTCCTAAACTGTCTCTTATGCTGAACCACCTGGATTTAAAGTAACATTTGCAGAGAAGATGAATGAATCCTCCTTCCCAACATGCCTGAAGTCACACCAGCAGAAGGGTCACTGCAGACATCAGATGTGCCTGCTCTGCCCCATGCTTGGGCACACTCAACTGTCCAACAGCTCTGACAGGCCTTCCCTCCTGTCCCTCTCACTTGTGGGGACAGTAAAAACCATAAAAATTGCATGTTTGCTTTTGGGGCATTTTTTTAGAATTTGTGCTCTTCATTCCCAATCCGATTGATAGCTGTGGGCAGGCAGAGGCTGTGGCCAGGAAGAGGCCACAGGCAGGCAGAGACCAGCTGTCACTGAAAGGATTTGCCCGTGTGATTCTCCCTCCACCTTCCTAAAGATGCCACACATTGTTCACAGCTCAGCAGCTCTCTCCAAGGCTGTCCTGCCTGGGAAAAACAGGATTGTTTAAATAACAGAGCAAGGCTCTTGGCTCTGCTAGATGCTATTAAAATGGAGACAAGGAAAGGCTCAATCTGGTGGGACTCCCACCACCCTTGTGCCAAGGCCAGGCCTCTGTGTCAGACCCTGCCAGCCTTGGGAGGGCATCCCAACACCCACCTGAGCTCCAGCACCCGAGGGCGGGTGAGCGAGCTCTGCCGAGCGTGGCTGCCAGAGTGCAGATTGGCAGTTGGCAGACAGAAGAACTCAGAATAAGCCAAAAAGGCCAATTCCAGCCCTCTCACCAAACCTGCCAGAAGAATGAGCTCCGTCCAGGCCAGGACGGGTGCCTTGCAGATGTTCGGCTGCCTGCTCGCAGCTGCAGGGGACCTGCAGGGATGTGGCTTGACAGGCACTTTCAGCTTCACTGGGCTTCCTCAAAACTGCTGCGAGAATCTCCTCTAATATTTAAGACTCTCTTTTTTTTTAGCATTTCAGTTTTGTGGAGAACGAAGAGCTCTGTCCTGGGGAGCTCATTCCGAGGGAAGAGTGGGATTAAGAACTTCAAAGTAGAGTTCTCCCCTGTGACAAGTTCTTAGAAGAGACCCTGTCCAAGAGTTATCACATCTCTCCAGCAGAGGAAAAGATTTGCCATGAGAATCCTTCTGGGCTCAGGAACTTGTGCAGAGGCGGAGATTTCTGCCAGCAGCGGCTGCTCTCCAATGGGAAGCACACCCTCCTCCCGGAGGTGTGAAATCTCCAAGGAGGGCAGGCTTCTTCCCACGTGGCAGCCGGGGAACATGCCAGCAGAAGCATGTGCTATTTTAGGAAGGCAGGAAAGGAATGAAAAGGCTTTCAGAGGACTGAAAAGCCAACGTGGGATGGATGGAAGGATGACAACTGGCTCCAACTGAAAGAGAAAAACTGATGGGCTGCAGAGAAGAGAGGGAATGTATCCTCTGAGTGTGGGAAAAGACTCCTGTCCCGCTGTGCTGCTTCCCTGGGGGTCACACTGAGAGTTGGGACACTACAGTCCAGAGCTGGCCCCAGCCCCAGCAGCATCCCAGAGGATGCCACACCCTGTGCCAGACAGCCTGGTGAGGCAGTGCCAGTGCAGGCTGGGCAAGCAGGGCTGTGCTCTTTGCCTGTGCAGCTGTTCCAGGCCCTCCAGAGCAGGTGAGGAGCAGCAGGCCAGGTATCAGCAGGGCTCAGAACAGCCACAGAAACACCAACAGGAAAAAGCCCTTTTGTCCCCTGTGTCTCAACATCTGCTCCAAGTCTTGCCACAGGGCCCTTGGCACAATTCAGAGAGCTTCATATTTTGTTAACACTGCACAGCATCCTCCTTGGTCTCTTCCCTTTGGAGTCTCTGCCCCCAAAACCACTCTGCTCTTTGGGAATCTCTAAAGCAGCCTTGCGTACAACGGGCTGCTCAAAAATAGTTTTCTGTCCTGCAAACAAAGATGATCCACAGCAATGAGGCTTCCTTGGCAGAAGAGTGAGTGAGAGGGTGACCATAAGCTGGTAATTCCCAGGGAACCCTGTCAGGAGGCCTTGTCACTGGTCTGGAGACCTTCTTAGGTCAAAAGACAAGGCATGGCAGCTGCTGGAAAAGTCTCCTCCTGTCAGGCACTCTGCCCTTGTCAGGTCTCTTCACACCCAAGGCAGACCACAGCAACAAAGGACTATAATTTGAGTACTAGACACCAATATTAGACCCTTAATATTATTTTAACATTAGAGCCCAGAAAACTACAGGAGTTTTGTGCCTGTTTTTACATGAAAAATATTTTTAGTTTGTCAATTTGTCATAGAACAAATGTCAGCTTCTGATGGCTGTGGAGACTGGGGGTAAAGATTCAGTGCTACTGCATGTTCAACATCCCAGTGGCAAGAAGGTTTAGAGGGGGGGACAGTGGAGAGGTGAGGATCCTGCACCAGGCTCCAGGGGCTTTTTGGCAGGTGGTGGTAAAATAGGGTCAAAAGTTTTACTCAATGATCTTGGAGGTCTTTTCCAACCTTAATGATTCTGTGATTTCTATGATTACTGGCTCTCTGGTGAGGTTTTCCACATCCCAGATGGGACAGGTAATGAGAGCACTTGACTGCTGAACTCTTTTTGACATCTCTGCTTTTGCTCTTCTGCAGGAAAAAGAAAGCAAATCCATTCTGATTTCTGTGGAATTCACTCCTCACCTCTGGGTGGTGTTTTAGAAATCAAAAGTAAATCCATTATTTTGCTTCTTGTCTAAGGACTCAAAGCCTTTCACAGATGTTAAGGCCACTTATAAGTGAACGGATTTGTATTTCAAGCTCCTGGCTGTATTTTTCATGCGTTTTAAGTACTGACAATGGGAGAGGTAAATGCACAAACTCAGCAAGGATGCTCACACATACCAGGATTAGACAAGCAAAAAGATGCAAATGTATCTATCCCTGTGCCCTGGTCATCCTGAGGGCAACTTATCCCCAAAATACTCTCTTAAAAATCTCCCAGTGTATCTGGAGCTTGCAGCTTCCTTTCTTCCCTGGAAGAACCTTCACAAATTTCCCCTGCTTCTCATTTGTGGAGGCTGGAGAGAGGAGAGAAGAGCTGCTCTTTTTCCACCCAGTGTGACATTCAGCCACACTCTGGGCTTAGTCTTCATCTGTGGTGTAATTCCATTTCCCCTCTGGATGATGTGCTCTCGGGAGCCTGCCTTGTGCATAAAAGATCCATGATGGGGAGCCGCATCATTCATTTTTTTTTTCCATGAGCAGGTGCAAAATATAATGTCCCTGATTTTCAGGATCTGATTAAACTGTCATAGATGTGGAGCAACCTCAATAACTCCCAGCGCCAGGGAGGGATGGCTTATTACAGCACTGCACCCTCCTATGCCAGCAGAAAGCATCTCTCAGCATTTCAATTACAAAGCCCTATCCTCAGGATTTGTTTATTTAAATTGGAGGAATTTGGTGCTCCTGGAAGCCTGTAATCCACAGGCTGGAGTCCAGCAGGCACAGCCACGTCCCTGATCTCCAAGAGGGGACGCTGGGCCAGAACAATGATGTGCAAACCTCACGGGCAGACGCTGGCAGTGGGAGCACCAGCCACCCCCAGCAGGTCCCAGTCCTCAGTGCCTCCAGCACTGGGGTTTGTCCCAAACTCTCCCATGCATCCACTTTTGTGCTCACTCATCCAGCCACAGCTCCTCTCCCCAGCCTCACTCTTTCCTTCCTCCGACACCAGAACTGCCTGGGCACAGATTCCCAGCAACAGCTTCCGGCACTCCCTCACCTTTGCTGAGGTTCCTCAGTGATTCCCCTGTCTCAAAAATAACATTTATTTTCTATTCTCCAGGTATTGGCGAACCAGGATGAAAACAAGAGGATGGGAACCTCCTCCACTTCTGCAAGAACTTGGACTATGCAGTGGCCAATTTGAGGAGCTGGTCTCCAGGGGAGGGAGAGGCTGAAGCACAGGGAGGGAGAATTCTCTCTGATGGAAATAATGACAGGAACTAGCTCTGTGTTTTGGAGGGGGAAACCCCCATGTCAAAGGGGGTGACAGCAGGATCCCAGAGCCAACGAGTCACTGGGGCAGGGGCAGCAAGGGTCACAGAGCACACTGAGCTCAGCCAGTCTTCACTGCCTTCCCTTCGCTGCTTTTTTGGCAAAGCTGTTTCCAATATTGGAATTGAATGCTTAACTGTTACACTGATGGAATAAATTAGACTGAACCTTTTATCCCGAAATCTTCTCCATAAGAAAGAGACATCTGAGGGCTCTGGCACGTTGACAGGTATTCCTTTCCCTGGGGGCTGGCAGGGGGGTCACAGATGTCCCCGGCTGACGCCAGCCGGAGCAGGGTATCCGCGTTCCAGCGCTCCAGCGTGTCCCTGGCCAGTGGGATGGGCTGGCCTGGCACGGGCATGGCCCAGCTGCAGGAGGGATCGCCCTTGGCAAGGGATCAGTAGCATTTCTTTGGCAAGTGCCAGCGCAATGGAAGCAGCCTGTGGGGCACTGCGCCCGCCTTGCTCCACGGCAGGAATTAGCCGGATAATTGCTCTGGCTCCCGGGGTGTCCTGGCCACCCAGAGGTGCAGCATCAGGCACAGCAGCTCTGCTCCAGCACTCCCAGGACATTTTGCTATGTCCTTACCACAATGCAGGGTTGAGCCAGGCTGGATCCCAGACCAGCCTGTACCAAGACCAGCCTGGCTAGTCCAGAATGTGCTGCACTGGTGTCAAAATCCTCTGGCAAGCTGCCATGCCATGGCCTCGTTTCATATTCAAAGGTAGATGTGTCAGTGCCGAGGCTAAAAAACCGCAACTATTCAAATTAGCAATCAGCACCAATGATTGCCCTCCCATCCCATCCCTGTGCTGAAACAGGAGCTCCAGTCCCTGCACACAACCACTGAACACATGCTCAGCATCTGATTCCGAAGAAGGCTTCGGCACCATGAAAAGAACAGGGAGAAGGTACGGCAGAGTGGGAGCTGCCATCTGGGCTTGCATCTGCGCGTTTGCCAAGGCGCAGATGGAGGATCCTTTTCTCTGACTCGTATTTGGCCCTGGAAACTGGGGGATGATGGAATGAAGAAGCAGCTCTGCTTGGAGCCTGGTCACTATTTGGGATTCAACATTAATGCCAAGCCTGTGAGGCTCCTGTGATGTGGAGGAGGTGCCAGGTCAGGGTCAGGCTGTGGGGACAGTGGCTGGTGACATGGCCCCTCTGCCAGCACTGGAAGTGGTGCCATGGTTGCTGGATGAGGAGCAGGACACCCTACCATGAGTGACCTGCCATTGGCAACCAACACTTCACCGTGCAGCTGAAGATGCACTTTGCTGTGGTGTGTCAGCACCATGTAGGGCCTTCCTCACGTTCAAGAGATTCAGGGTTCTCTTTGAGTCCATGGAGTGACACCTGGATTCCAAGTGACACAGAAAACAAGAACATGGCTGACTGGGAAGAACAAGGATATTATAGGAATAAAGAAACTTAATGCCACTGGCAGGAGGAGCTTGGACTCTGAAGATGAAATAACGGGTGGATGTCATTGCTACGAGCAGTGAGGCCTTTTCTCTCCAGGTCAAGGGCTGGAGCCAAACTATGGGCTGAACATACATGTGCTGTAACAGGGGAGGTCTGGGCAGGAGCCAAACCTGTCTTAAAACACATATAGAAAATAACAACGGCATGAAAACACTTGCGAGTTCTCCTTTCCTTCTCCAAGGATGACATTCTTGGCTCTCCTTCTTAAAGTCACACATTACCTAAATTCCTCCTGTTTCTCTTACCCCATTCATCCCCAGTCAGGTTGGGATCTGGGGGTCCTTTCCTACAGTTATTCCTTGATACCAAAGAGAAATGGTTCCAAGGGGAAAAGTGGATGAAAAATAGTGGAGGGGCAGCCCAGAAAGCGTGGGCAAGGGCTGCTGCAGACACCAGCTGCCCACAAGGCTCAGCACCCCAAGGCCCAGCAACCCCCTCCACCGAGGGGCCATGGGGCTGTTCAATGATAGCCAGCAAGCACTGGAGTTACCTCAGTGTCTCCTTTGCCCCATCAGCAAGAGGCAGAGCAGGAACAGCTCTGGGAGGACAGTGACAGAATATTTTCTGGTGAGCCATGCAGTACCAAGGGGCTATCCAGTGCTCAGTAATTCCACAAATACATAGGCTCATTCCCTGGCACAGGAAAGTGTGTGTTTGACTGTCTCCGAGTTCCACGCCTGCTGTTCCAGCACATGGTTTGGTGGGTGTGGTGACTCCTCAGCAGGAGAAGGACTTGCTGGCCTCCCTCCCTCTGCTGAACTCCCAGGGGTCCAGTGTGCTCCTTCAGAGCTCACTCCTCAGTGGAAAGAACCCACCACACCCAACCCACAGAATCCTCAGCACCAAAAAGCCAATTCCAAACATAAAGCCTTGGGGAGGTAGAAGCCTGAACAGCCAGATCAGTAGCAGACAGGAGGAATAGTGACACAGACTGGAGGAAGTTTGAGCCCTTGTGGTGCTGGGCTGGATTGAGGCAGGACTCAGTCCCCAAGCCAGGAGCAATGTATTTGCTGGGCCACGTGCTTGGGGAGATGGGAATGCCTCACTCAGCCAAGCAAAGCTGCAGCACCTTGACACATGTCCTGTACCCATCGCGTTTCGTGAGTCTAATTAAGTGCAGGAGCAGAAATGGTGGAGTACAACAGAGAGCTTGGAGGCTGGCTGTCCACAAAAGCTTCCTCAGAGCCGGATTGTTCAGATGAAGGAATGATCTCATGAGCAGATGGGAGAAAGGCTTTGCTTGTTCCACAGAAATCTGGGCTAGAGCAGACATGAGGAAACGCAGCACAGAAAACCATTGTGCTGGAGTGTGAGAATGGAGCCAGCAGCCGAGGGGGGAAGGTGTCGGGGGGTGTCCGCTCCCCCGCTCCCAGCAGCAGCCACGGGAGCATCCAGGCAGCCAACACAGCCTCCAACTCGGCTGTGAATCTGGCACCAGCACTCAGAGGGGGAACGGGGGAACTCCACTGGGCACCGCGTCCACTCGGTGATGAGCGCTGGCAAAGGGGAGTGCCAGAGGTGCCACCTCCTGCACCACAGGACACACTCCCGAGGGATTCAGGGACACTGCCGAACCCAGACGGGGAGAGAGATATTTGCAGACAGTAAAACTTGGGGTTTTTTCTTCTTTTAAATAAGGTTAATTATTTATTCATGCACAAAACACAGGTTATTGTTTGCTAAACAAATCTGTGCGCCAGTCTGTGTGCAGCTCTCTGTACGTGCCAAACGCCCAGTTCTTGAACAAACTGTGCCTCTGTTGGTCCAGAACTCTCTCCTATGCTGGGCTTGGCTTGTTGTGGGCCCTCAGGGGGGTCAGATCCATCCCAAGGGGGCTATGGGAGAGGAGAATTTGCTGTGGAGGGAAGAGATGTGCACCAGGGCTGGGTAAGAGCAAGGAGCTGCCAGTGTGTCACAGGCACCACCATCCAGCAATGCCCAGGACCCAGCCCAGGCAGCAGCGATGGAGCACCCAGGGAGGGCTCAGCTGCTCCAGCTCCATCCGATCCCATCCATGGAACCATCTCAGAAACACACTCAGGAACACCAGCATCTCTGCAGCAGCCCAGGCACAGAAGTAACGCCTCCCAGGGCTTTGTTATCACACCACACGGTTAAATGTCCTAAGCAATCTTTTTTTAAGGAAAACAAGTCTTTAGAAACAGAGGTGACCCCAGAAGCGATAAGTGAAGAGGTGCACCTGAAAGTCTGTTATCAGCTATTTGTGCCTGGCTCTGCCTCAGATTTCTCATTTCGATGTGACGGCAGCTGAAAATTGGATAGATACTGGCTTCACCTCAAACAAGACTTTCTCTTTTTGTCTTCAAGGGCAACTTAAGTGCTTTACCCTCTGAGGTCGGAGAGAATCGCAGGATGCTGGAAAAGGAGCATTCTGGAGTGGGAACCACAGTGCTGCTCTGCAGCACAGTTTGATAATTAAACTCCACGGTGAAGGAAGTGTGAGGGAGGCTGGGAAAGCACAAGTTTGCTCTTAACATCAGGTGCTGATGAGGTTTTCCTTACAAACAAAAAGCAGGTTAAATTTCCAGTACCAGTGACTCCTCCCAAGCCATGTTCTGCCACCAGCGCTGCCTCCAGCCCAGGTCCCACATCCCAGGGGGACCCAGCTCAGAGAGATGCTGGTGGGGCTGGCTCTGGCACCACTGAGGGTTGTCCTGGAGAGACACATGCCAGGAAAGAGAAGGGAAGGAGAGGAAAAAGGCAGAGGATCACTGGAGTCTCAGCCTGAGAGCAAATTCCTCCATCCATGACAGCAAAAATCATGAGGAATAAACCAGAGCCCATTCCATCCTCAATGCACGGAGCAAGGACAGAAAAGGGACAACTGGGATGCTGGGGTGAGAGGACATAACTCCTTCTACAGAAATGAGGCTCTGAGAAAGGTTCCAAAGGAGAGACAGAGACCAAAAGAAGTTCAGCCTGACAGAAGAAATGGAGGGGAAAGGAGTTCCTGAGACCAGGCAGAACTGGGAATGCTGTCCATCCCCTGGAAGAGGGTGTGACAACCTGAGCAGCTGGGGAGCTCTCCCACCACCAAAACACCTGCATCTTACCTAAATCCTGAGCAGGATACATCACACAGACTTCCCAGCATCCAGTGACAACTAATCTACTGAAATCTTCTCTCCCCCATCTTGACTCAAGCTCTGCAGCACAAGTGCAGATTCTGAATCAATACATTTCTTCAGTCAATGTTTTTGTCTGTTTTTCCCTATAAACACCCATCCAATGCAACGTGTGAAACGCAGATGTGCTGAGTGGGAAAGCTGAGTCTTTCAGACTCATCCCGTGCCAGCATCACCAGTGAAGCCTTCCTGGGAGCACAGCTGGGGAGCAATGCCATTACAGATGTGCTCTGCTGAGGGATCCCAGTGCTTCCTGGGCAGAGGAGCCCCATCAAAGCCAAGTAAATCCCTAAAGCCCTGGGTTTGCTCCATCCAGGCACATACTTCTGCCTGGATCCAGGACTGCAACTGGGAACTGTGTGTGGATGCTGCAGCTGGAGGGAGAGAATCCCATCTGGAGAATTCTGGTGCTGCCAGAGAGATTGGGGGTGAGATGTGTGCATAGAGCTGGGATGGATACCCTCACTTCCTGCCCCCAGGACACCCCCAGCATGCTTGGCAGCAGCCTCTGAATTGCTGGGAGACCTCAGGTCCCTGAAAGCCAAACCACGAGCAGGGACATGACCTTGCTCACCCTGTCACCCGAGCAGGGGATGCAGGAGGGAAAACCACAAGACCCAACCCTGCAGCACTGGCCCAAATTCTCCCTATTACAGGAAAACAGTTCCCTCTTTGCCAGCAATATCCCCCTCCCCAGAAGCCACCAAGCCCCCTCCCCTTGCAGCACCTGAGGCACCATCCATGTTCTCTGTGCAGATGAGGTCTGAGCAGCACTTCAGGATCTGCAGGAATGTTTCCCAAACGAATGCTGAGCTGCAGAGACTCAGCCCAGCTCCACTGTTTCCCCCATGAGACCCATTTCAAACCAGACCAAAGCCCCCTGGTCCCACTTCCCTTTATAATGAGTTGTCTATTTTTCCTGATAGTTCGGTGGGAATTTTTTCCCTTTAATACCAACAGCTGACACATTATGAGTAAAAGGAAGAGTTCACAGAATAAACTTCAGTGCATTAATTATTGAGGGATATAATCCAAATTTATTTAATGAATTAATAATAAGTCATAGGGGTATTTTAATAATGAAATACTTCTAGTTGTGTTTCAATAATTACGGCTGGCTTTCATAATTACACTGCTGCAGTGAAAATAAAATCAAAATCAATTAGGTGGTAGCAATTCTGTCCCAGGAGTTCCCTGTGCAACTCTATCTAGATCAGGTTTAAAGGGACACAACGAAAATCAATGTTGGTTTAAATTTCCAGTGTGCAACTTGTTCTGTGCCTCTCCATTGAAAGCAGTCAGGGCTTCCCTGTGTGCAGCCATTTCAAGAGATCAGGACTAGGTCTCCTTAGGAGAATCTGGGAGCAGAGCTCTCAGAAACCATTTCCTTTTAAAGAAAAGTGACATCTTGTCATAGCCATTGATTCCAGGAGCTGAAGCTGGAATCCTGCTGGGGCCATCACCCTCTGACTCTGGTGAGTGCCAAGAGCCCAAGAGAGAGCTGAAGATACCCCAGTGCTTGTTCCCCACACCAATTGTGTTTGTTTAGAGATAACACTGCCAGAGCATTTTGCCAGAAAGGCAGACAAAATGTTGCTAATTCCCTCCCATTCCAGGGAACCTTTATCCCACCCTCCAGCTCAGCTGAACTCAGAAAGCAGCTGGGTTTCTTTAACCTTTTTCATCTCAAGAAAGAGTGTTTGGAAATGGGAAGAGCTCCCTATTCAGCTTGTTGAGTCAAATTGTCCCTTCCAGCAGCTGGGATTCTTCCCAGTGGCTGCAGAGCCTCACAGCTGGGCAGGCAGGAAGGCTCAGCCTTTGCTGTGGAGCTGTGGAGAAACCTCCTGCTTCCCCCAGCACCTGGATCCCCGCCTGGCAGGCAGCTGGGATCCCAGCTCTCCCTCAGGGTAGGTAACACCCGTGTCCCCATAACCCAGCTGTGGGACAGAGATGGGCTCCAACACCAGCATCCCCCAGCACAGCTGGAACCCCAAGATGTGCCAAGAGACAACTCCAAGCCCCTGAGCAGCACCACCTCACTGGGGGACTTTGGAACAGACAGAGCAAACTGAGGGAGTGGGAAAAGTGACCAGGAAAAGGCTGGGCCTGCTGCTGCTTGCATTTTGGGGGCATTTCTGAGTGGCCACTCTCAGGTGAGCCTCTCCTGCCTAGGAGTTGACTTAGCCCCACTGCAGGATGAGTTGAGCTCACTGCAGAGCCTGCCTGCCTCCCCCTCCCACCAGGCTGAAAGCACAGCATCCAAACCCCTCACCCTTGGCAGCTGCAAGTCCTGTTCCCACATCTTTGAAAATCTGGCTGCTCATCACAGAGGGCTTTGGAAAAACATCCCATTCCCCAAAAGACGTTGCAGCCAGGATTCTCCAGGCAGTGGTTTCTGGGGGTCTCACACAGGAACAACCCAGAAGCAGCAGAGTAACAGGGGGCTAGCCCAAAACAGGAAGGGACAATGATTTTCAGCATCAAAGATTAAGAGCCTTAAAGCAGAAAAGGAAAAATCAAGTACAGCATTAAGGGCAAAGTATTCACAAGCAAGAGGTCAGTCAGACAATATTTATCCAGAGGGATGTCGTCACCAGAGGCTTGAGCACAAACAAGATGTGACACTTGGAGAAGGAGGGACAAGGGGCTACAGTGCTGGTGTGAAAAATGGGTTTGTGCCTGAGGAGATGTTCAGCAGTGCTGGGGACACTGTGGGTGCTTCCTCCTGACATTCCTGCTCTGCTCCAGCAGCACTGCAGCTTTGGCTCCCAGGAAAAGCAGATGTGGCTTCACTGGAAATAATTATTGGCACCTTAGTATTTGTGCCCTGTGTAATGTAAGGAGTAACCAGTGTTGCCTGTGAGGAGATCACTGCCCTGTAATCATCCATCCTGGATGCAAATCCCTATCACATGCAGAACCACCTCAGCTCTGCACCTCAGTGTCACAGCAATGCTGCTGGGACAGTCCATGTTTTGGATTATACATAGAATGTAATACACTGTGCTCAATGGAAGGGATCATTCTGGGGCAAATGCCCCTGATCCTGTCCCCCAAAGACCAGCACAGCTCACCCTTGTTCTTCAGCAGCACTGGAAGCCTGGAGCTCCAGCCAGCAGGAGAGTTGACTGTAATCCTGGGAGAAAATGCATAAGAAGTCAACCCAAACCACCTTAGACTCAAGGCTTTGCCATTGCTTCTGCAACTCAGAGGATCCAAAACATTCACACTGAAGAACTCGCATATTTTGCACAAAAATAATGGATAGTTAAGTAAAAATGAGCCCAAATTCCTGAGCTTGTATTTGTTACCTAGAGAACAGTTCCTTGGCTTACATTCCAATGCCATCGGTTATTCCTTCCCCCTGCCCTGCTTTGAGCTGCTGCTCAAACTGCCTGGACTGTCCTCTAAATTACCCAGTGCTCCTTCTGACTCCTTAATTAACTCCAAGTCCCAAAAGAAGATCCAGAGCAGGAGCACATCCCACAAACAGCCTGCAGCTGCACATTTTCACACACTCACCCAGCCAACAAGACATGGCTGTGAGACAAAACCTCGGGTGTGAAGGCTCCTGCCCCAAACCAAACCCAGGGGTGTTCAGCACGTGGAGTCAGCCCAGGAAATGGGAAATACTTCTGTTTGTGCAGCAGCAGCACTGGACACGCATTGGAGCTCTCACAGGCTGGGATTGGGGTGCCAGGAAAACACAGCACAGCCCCCAGCTCCCCCAAAATCACACAGGCAGCTCAGACCCAGCTGCAGAAGGACAGGCAGGAGAAGCCTGTCCTATTTTTTTCTATGGGACAACATTGCTCCTCAAAACATCAACTGCTTCTCTGTAAGTGCAGTTTGCATGGAAAGCAGAATTCCAGTTGAACATAGCAGTCCTTCACAGTGGGAGTTGTTTGGTGCTGAAGCAAAGGCTGTGGATTCTCCATCACTGAAAATATTCCCAATTCACCTGGAAAAATGGCCCAGGACAACCTGCTCGAGCTGTGAAGTCAGACCTGACTTCAAAGCCAGCCCTCCTTTGAGCAGGAGGATGCATTTCACCTAGGATACAGGATGCCACCTGCAAGCAAGAGCCTCTGTGGGTGGTGGGTCCTCTGAAGGCACCAGCTCTGCTCCTCCATCGCTCGGGAAGGGGTCCATGTACAGATAATTGATGCATTTTTAACTTGCAATGCGGCACAAACTTCCCTCAGGAACATCTAATTCACATTTTAAGTAACAAAAGGGCTCAAATCCCTTTCTTGCCTATTTAGTCATGCTGCATTTGGTAGAAGTGAGATGAAATGCTCAGCTCAGGGAAGATCAGAGAGAAATTGTATGATTTCCACATTATAGGATAATTCCACGGCTGACTTACCCAAATGTGCAAGATGAGACGCCACACTCAGACAACACTCACCACGCTGAGCTGAACTCTGGGTCTCAGAGTCAAAGGAGAAGGGAGCAAGCAGGGGGAGCAGGATTAGCAGGACAATAACAAATGGGACCTTGGAGCATCGGGGCACAAAGGAGAGCAGTGGAAGGTACTGGATGCAGGAGCCTGGCTGCAGTACCAGCAGAGAGGAGTGCTTGAGAGGAACGAGAGGGACCTGGCCAGGTCTGGACACCTCCAAGATGAGCTCACACCTGTGGAGTGCCCTCTCATTCCCCCCCATCCACACCAGATCTGCTCCCCTCCACCTTCAGCTGCTGTAGGGGGTCTCTGCCTCTGAGCATCACCCTCGGTGCAGGTGGAGGCTGGCAGAGGGAGGCAGCCCAGCTGCAGCCACCTGGCAGTCACCTCTGTATCTCAATTTATTTATTTTTAAGCATCTGGACCTCTGCACTGCCCTCCTGACCAGCCACTCAAAGGCTTTACCTGCTTCATGAGGTCTGGACACTGCCTTTCCTTCCCACCCCTTTTCTTTTGTTGATCAAACTGAATTTTATCTCAGAGCAGAGCATCTTTCCAGAACAGAAGGCTCAAATGCTTCATCTTGACAAAGCTGAAACCAAGCCTTTGTTTTGCCAAAAATACCCCTTTCACTTTTCATTTTGTCCTGCTAGTCACCAGATTAAATCCACATTAACAAATATTGTCACTCATCCCAGAAGTACATTTTTTGGAAAGCAAAGTGTTTGTTACAAAAAGCACCATCCTGCTCTCCCAGTCCACTACAAGCACACGGGGAAAGGAGCAGGAGCCTTCCCCAGCCCTTGGCTCACAGTGAGCACAGCTCTGCTTGTTCACCCAGGCAGGGACAGCCCTAATGAACCCTCCCAACCTCACCACGTTTATCTCACCCTTGTTACTGGTGGCTGTGTGTTTGTTTCAGCTGTGTTCCCGTGGCTCCCAATCTCTCAGAGGTTCCTGCAGCCCCCACCTGCCAGACCTGCTGCTCCAGCCAGGGGCTGCCCATGGGGAGCCCAATGCCCAGCCCAGCCCTTCAGGAAGCACTTTTCCACCTGGCTGTGCACAGGCAGAGAGCACAGGGAGAGGGTTTGGTCCCATGGAGCTCCTGGCTGGGGACTGTCCCTGCCACTGGCCATCCACCTCCAAAGCTGCTGCACAGAGATACTCGCAGCCACTTATCTTACAGCCCAGTGCAATTTAATTATCAACTTGGAAGCTCTCCAGCAAAGCATAAAAAGTCAACCCATTGCAGTTGTTTAGGTGTATCATTGCCCCGCTAATTGAGTTTGATGGGAATTTCAAGAGGACTTTACGATATTTTCCTTCATTGCTGTTATGTTTAAGTCTTCCTCATTCTCTGAGTTGCTGAAGGCAGAAGAGGGGTAGGAAAGAGACCTCCCTTCATCCCCAGAGTAGTAGTGGATAATACACGGGGAGATGACTCCTTATTGAGCCATATTTCTCTTTCTGAGAGCCAATTCCCTTTTGAGGAACACTGCTGTGGACATCAGCTCCTGCCAAACTACAACAACCTCCCCATTTGTGTTTGTGCACAGGGATTTCCACCCATGCCAGACACCGAGACCAGCCTCAGTCATGCCATGGAGCCAGAGGATGAGAGAAACAGTTCACAGCCATGTCCTGCCTTGCCCCAAATCATTTCACCTCCAGAGAAAACCTACCCTGCCATGGCATTCTGCTTCAGAACCCAAAGCCCCAGCTGTAACCAGAGAGCCCAGATCTCCATCTCCATGAGCCAGGGGCCATGGGAATCAGGAACATAAAAGCTGCTTGGGGAGCTGGCACTGCTCCCACTGTGCCAGCATGGCCAGGATGTGCCACATGGCACTGCAGAGCTGGCTTCCAGTACGGGGCATCCCCTGGGAAAGGGCAGGAGGGGTTCTGGAAATGGAGTCTGTGACACACAATCTGTGAATATTCTCCATTCTTTTGTTGTTATTTAAACCCTTAAGGTGCAGTCAGGCTAAAAGGATAAATAGAACCACTGAATTTATACACAAAGCCCCCCAGTGCCTCTGCCCAGCCTCCAGGAGTCATGCAGAGGGTTTCATTGGCCAAAAGTCTCAGCAGCCAGCGATGTGCCAGTGAGGCCAACAGGACCAATGAAGAGAGGGGGGAATTGTGTCACTGAGAACCCCACAAGCAGAAACTACAGCTGAAAAGCTCCTTAACCAGGCTCTGCTCAGAGATGCCTGCACTTTGCTTCAGGGCAGGTCCCCAGAAGCCAGATCTCACCTTGGGCTTTATCCCCGTGTCACCCTCCAGAGCCTCCTCTCTAAATCCAACAGCCTGCTGCAAATGCAGGCAGCAAAGGAGGAAAGGGAAGCATAAAACCAACCCCAGGTTCTTCTGTGGGAGGTTTCCTGAGTGGCCACAGCAAGGCAAGGCTGGCACAAGGCAGCTCAGCCCCGGGCAGTGCCAGGCTGGCAGCCAGCAGCCCCTGACCTGCATCCCGCCTCTGCTGCCCACGTTGAGTCTGTTTTCCAGCCAAACACGGCAAAGTTTTGGATCCTCCCAGCTGCCAGCATTGGTTCTGGATTTGCACTGCTCACCCAGGGCTGTGACCGCCTCGCCCACATGCCAGGAGCCAGGAGCAGCAGCTGGTCCCACATCCCTGCCCGTGCTGGGCTGCTGGGCCCGGGCACGGCGCCAGGCTGATGATATCCACCCTGACGTCTGCTCTCCAACCACACCAGCTCCCAGACACGGGGGAAGAGACACTTTTCTTCTCACATCAGGAGCGGTGGCAGCAGCACACGTAATCCACGCTGGCACCAGATTCTCCATTTCGTGTTTGAATGATGCTGCCACAAACATTTATTGTCACAAAAGAGGTTATTCAAACATGAGCAATTAGGCAACTATATTAGCATATTTTTCATTGTAATATTACAACAAAGAGTATATTCCTCCCAGTGAATGTATTTATAGGCTTTCGGAGCTAATATTTGTTTAAATGATTAATATGTTTTTCAAATACATGTGACAAGTGTGGCAGAAATATTTTTATCTCCACAAACAATGTTCTGAAAGGCAAGAGCTCAGAGTCTCCGGGAGGGCTGTTTTCCAGGTTCAACTGAGTTTTTCAAGGCACACAAGTTACATTTTTATCATCATGAATTCCAAGAGAAGGCCTTTCTCTGAGGAATGTTTAGAAATAAGCTGAGGCTGCATGGCCTCTGCCCCTGCCAGTACCTTTCTGTACAGCACCTTTCCAAAGAGCCCCTGGTTCTCCCTGCAGTCAGGTCACCATTTCCATCCAAAGTGTGTCCCTTACTCTTACTGAGAAAATCCCAAAGGGTGGATGGTTCAAAGCAAGGCTCAGAGCAAAAGTGTGTTGAGTTTTTAACCAACACTTCCCTTTACTGAACATCTTCACACAAAGAGTCACAGGATTGTAATCACAATTCTGGTGTGTGGGTGTCAACACACCAGAATTGTGATTCTGGAGTCAACTTCCAGAGTTCCATGTTCCTTTTTCTGATCACCTTCATGGACAAGCACATCCTTCAAGTCTGAGTGATCTGTGAACTCCCTCACTCTAGCTTTTCTTAAAAAACAAGAGAAAAACACAGAATAAATTCAAAAAGGTTAATGTTGACGTGTCTGGAGCTAAGGGGTTCTGGTTGGAGGGAGCAGAGCTGGAGGTGATGCTGCCAAGCCCATGGCCCAGACATCAGTAGGGACCCCCTCACTGCCCTGCCTGGAGGAGTGAGCTGGTCCCTACCACCCAATCCCCTCCTGATCTGGGATTTCCTCCTAATTAGTTTCTGTCAAAATCAATCAAACCCTGCTCCTGGGGTTTGAGTGAGAAGGGGCAGGGCTGGGGCAGGGCATTATGAGGTACTGCTGTTCATTTAGTACCCAGCACAAAAGCGTGGAGAAGTTGTGAATAAGCCTTCAAATGCCAGCAGGTCCCAGAGCAGCACTCTGACAATGCTATCCATGCTCTGACCTGTCTGCCCCATCACCCCCACCCCACTGGGCTGAAGCATGCTGGTTTTGGGGGCCTGACAGCTCTGGCAGACCCATGTGGGACAGCAGCCTCGAGCACCTGCAGTATATTTCCAGATAAATGCCACAGGGCTTTCCCCACTGACAATCTTCATGTCCTTGGCAGCTTTCTGGAGCTGGCAGAATAAAGTGACATTAACAGAGGAGTATGAGATGCCTGTGATCGATGCTGTGGCTGAAATCTCAGCCTGGGGTTTTTCTGCCTGTTCAAGTCCTCCTTCCCTTTTAAACGACAGCTGAGTTATTTACATTGTACTCGGCTGTGCAAGGAAGTGGAGTCTGAAGAGGAATATATTAACAGCACCTGTGGAACCGAATTAGCCATCATCTGCAGGGGAAGTGGCTGTGGGCTCCAGCCTGGTGTCTCTGGGAACGGCGAGCGGAAACTGCCGCGGGCTCGGAGCCGGGTCCTGCTCCGGGGATGAACGGCTGAGGGGAGGGGAGGGGTGCCTGGGGCAGCTCTCCAGTGGCAAACCAGGGTCCCCCAGGCTGGACACTGCAGGTGACATGCTCTGTCCCACGCTCGAACAAAACCCTGCTATGGATGGGCATTTGCTCTTCTTTGAAGCACAGATTTAACTTGCTCAGACCCCAAGCTCCCACCAGGTCCTCCTGACACCCTGGGCAGGGCAGCTCTGGCAGGTCCAGCCAGGTCTGACTTCCAGTGCTGTTGGTGCCAGCAAATCCCCAACCTCTATGTGGACAGCTGACAGTGAACTTGACAGCGTTGGTGGCACAGGGGACACTGCTCTGTCCTTCCCAGAATGGCTCCAAAGGGCCTGGCCTGCAGCTGGTGGTGTAAATATCTCTGCAATTCAGAGAGGAGTTTAAAGGACTTTCCAGCCAGGGTCCTTCTCACGGCACCCTCTGGCACCTCCCTGAGCTACCACAATGCTCTTAGTGGTGGAAACCCCCAGCTTGGGCAAGTCCCTGGAGGACACAGCTCTGGCAGAGCAATTCATCCCCCTCTAGAGAAGAGGAACTTCTTGGCAGCAGAAGCTGAGAGAGGAAGTGATGGCTGCCCCATCCCTGGAAGTGTTCAAGGCCAGTTAGACAGGGCTTGGAGCATCCTGGGATAGTGGAAGGTGTTGCAGTCCATGACAAGGGGTTAGAACTGGATGGGCTTTCAGGTGCTTTCACACAAACCATTCTGGGATTCTGTACTGGCACTGGTGAGTGTTTCCTGTCCCTGTCCAAGCCCCCACAGCACCTGCCCCTTCCAGTCCTCCCCAGCCTGAGCTCCCAGAGCTCCCCTTGCAAAGATCAGCTGCAAACCTTGATGAAATCTGAACAGCAACTGACACCTTGCAGCCATGCTGGAAATGTGGTTTTTCACCATTGCTGCTATTGCAGGGAGAGTAAATTCACAGACAAATCTATGACCCCGGATTCTTTTAAAAATTCTCCAAACAGAGCCTTAGAAATGCATGGCTTTGCTCAAGATCACCCTGTTTGTGTTGGTATGAGGCCAAAATCCATGAAAAATAGCATGCATGCCAAAAAAATCAATTTTATATAATAAATACAGATCATTTGGATGTTTCTTGCCAAAAACAATGCAAACATATACATCCTTCATGATTCTTATCAGAGCACAGCTGAATCTTTAATACACTTCACAGACAGGCTACTAAAAGGCAAGAATACACTGCTCAATGGTTAAAGTTTCCTCATGTCCATCCCTTGCAATGGCTTTAATGGTCAAAAGTGTGAAATTCAGTTTAATGCAAAACTTAATAAACCAAACCCCAAAGATTCTTCTAAGTAAAACCCTATTTTTAACAAAGAATAGGGGCTGGAGCAAAAAAAAAATATATTTGGCAGCACTAGAATTGCTTAATGTTGCTGTAAAAATGTTTACCAAGGAGTAGCTGCTCTGAGCTCCACATTCCCAACAATCTCATATGTTTAGGGTCCACGAGTGTGTCAGGGCACTCAGCAGCATCCAACACCATTTCCTGGAACACAAACGTGTTGCAGCAAATGGTTTAAATTCTCCATTACAACCTAGGTGGAATAAATAAAATATTCCATCTGCCTAATGTGACATGCAGATCAGACCCCTGTGGGTAATCCTGGAGTTTGCAAAGGTGCATATGGGATGCTCCAGCAAATTTAATAAATGTAAAGGAGGTTGTTTTATTTTTTAAAATAACCTTTATGTTATCCTTGCTGTAAATTATGTAAGAGGATGCTATCGGAAATGTGACACACGTGCTGCACACGCTCACAGGGGAAAGGCAGCGCTCAGCCTGGCAGCGCCGTGCCAGGCACCGCCGGCAGGAGCGGCTCACCCGGTGGGATGGGGACAGCAGGGACGGGATGGGGCCGGCAGGAGTGGGATGGGGCCGGCAGGAGGGGATGGGGACAGCAGGGACGGGATGGGGACAGCAGGAGAGGGATGGGGACAGCAGG
>WBNO01031648.1:19415-71517 GCA_013400575.1 Peucedramus taeniatus | reverse complement strand
AATAATATGGGTTTTAGTAACAGCATGTATGTATGTATGCATGTATGTATGTCCCTTCAGACATAAATTCTGCATATTGAATAGTGCCTACTAAGTACATAACTTCCTTCCTATAAAGCTACTAAAGAAATTATGACATGGTAATGTCTGACATTTCCATTGGAATAAAAAAAATCACATTCAGAAGTGAGTGGAGTAGAAGAAAAAACTCAAGCCAGTTAGTTGCTTTCCATCTCAAACTAACTTTTGGTTACACCCCCATTCAGAGGACTTTTCTGAGAAGTTGAAGTGATCTGACATCACACAAAACAGCTGCTTTTTTCCCACAGCACAGTCCTGGGCTTTCTTTAGATGATGATCTGTCATTTTTTCTGCTGTGGCTCTCTACTTCTTATTCAACTATAATGAGGCATACCATTTTTCATGGTTAGACAGCTGGACTGACTAGATTGTTTTTCAGCTAGAATAAAATGTTACTGCATTTCTCACATAGATAGATAGAATATCATTATGACAGAAAAGTGAGGATGACAAACTGGAAAAGTGAAGATCTTTTTAAACTTCATAATATAAAATTATCTCATGATCTAAAGTAAGAGGAAGAATGGTAGTGCAGAAAATGGCCCTGTCAGGTGCATATAGGAAGTGAAGAAGTGTGTGTAGGTGTTAGAAGTATTACTTCTGCTATATTTATGTTCAAAGGTCATGCAAAAAGGAAAAGACCAGGTTAACAGCCTATTTTTAATGATCATACATAATTAAAATGGTGGCTTGTTCATAAAAAAAAATCAGGGCTACTGTTTTTTAGCTTGATGAGCTGGATTGATGGCAATATTTATTTTGTACTTAAACACAGATGCTGCTGCATGTTTTTTGAGAGATATTTGGAGAGGGATATTTACACTCCACAAGGACATTGTGGAGTCACTTGGACAAAGTACTTCAGATGAGTCTGAACAGACAAGCACCTAAATCTACAAGCAAGGAAAAGAAAATTGATTATTTGTGAGAGATGAGATGAGGGATAATAAACTACAAGGATGGTGATTGCTGCATTGACTGCAAATTAATAATATCCATGATCACAATGTTGATCACCTAAAATGATCAATGAGATCAGATTTAAACAGCTTATTGTTTAAAGCCTCTGTGGTTCTCGTGCCATTTTAATGAGACGAATTCCACTTCTGCACATTTACAATGTTTTCAAGTAAGTGCAAACATATAATTTGCCAGAAAAATCAACACTTATGTGCTTTCAGTCTCCAGACTGACTAAAGAGTTCTATTCTTGTAACTAGCAGACACAAGGAAAAGAGGCAGGCTACCGAGACTCCTGCTCTCAACACTAAGTCTCTTGATTTAAAAATTCCTTTCACTTTAAAAGAGAAAGATTATTAGGCAATCAGTGCCCCAAAATAAAATGCTAGGTAAAAATATATTAGACCAGTCTCCCACTGACCAGCATTTTTATTTGCATATGGTCCCAAAATCCTGAACACTGAGAAACAATAGAGTTTGGTAATTTTTTTTTTTTTATGTCTCCATCGCTAATAGGGATGCTAATAGAGAATGCACTACCCAGAGATTTTCAGATTGTAGTAAGTTGATGGGTGAATGGTGGACAGAGAAAAGAACAGAGATTTGATCCAGAAGGATGTTGTGAGACTGAAAGAAAATTGCTGGTCCAAAAATGTGAGCAAACAAGTGTCCCCATATTGCTCAGAGGCTAATTTAGTGAACTAGAAAGAATCAAAGAAATGCTTCTTCCAAAGACATCTGTGAACAGGAGGTAGAAGCATTATTTTAATCATTTTTGGTGAATATCTTGAGTGTTAGGTGGAATTTGCCGCTGCTACATAGAGAGACTAAAACCTCGTAGAAGCTTCCAAAGTTGAATCGCCTGGCTCTTTCTTTTTTAATTTCAAAATCAGGAGCTAAAATATACTACAGTTTTTACTGCAGTTATAGACTTGAGTTTTTGAATGCACAGAAAAACTGGATCTGAGCACATGTAATCAAACCCCTCCCTGAATGATGCTTGTGCTTGTAAATGCAGCATCGCCCTTTGGACAGTACCAGTGTAGTCACACAAAGCCAATAATTAAATAACAAAAATTAAATAAATAAATATTAAATAATTAAATCTGTTTCCTTTGTTCTTCCTTCTACCTAGCTTCCCACAGCCACTCCTCTATTTCTACTTACAGATGCTGAAGTGCTAAATATTATATCTGTGCTTGAGTAACGTAGTCATGGGATTCAAAGAGATCTCACACAGTGTGCATTTGAGCAAAAAAGGGCCTGGGCAAACTCCCTCTGCCTTCCTTTTTCTCCCAGTGGACCTGTAGAGCCTGCTCATGTCTCTGCCTGTCTTCTTGTATCACTTTTGGGATTGCTCATTGATTTCAGTGAATGCTTTTTTCTGACTTTCAAATTCAACTACCAGAGGATAATTCATCTCTCAAAAATATTGTGAGGTGGGGGTGATTGCAACCCTGCCTGGAAAGGTGTCAAAGAGTATCTGCAAACAGAGCACAGAACATGGGGGAGTTATATTAAAAGGGGAGGCTTTGCTCAAATCTATGTTGATGGTTTATTTCTCTTAAGAGCTGGAGTTCATATTAGTATATCACTGTTTTCAGTTTCTAGTTTTCTGCAACCATGGCTGGTTTTCCATGGTGCTGAAAAGCTTGCAAGCCACCACTTTTAAAAGAAATATGGTCTCAGCTTTAGTTTTTGAAATTTAAGAAATAATTTAGGCAATATCTGTTACACAATACTCCTATCATCTTTGAAATAGATAATTGAAATATTAACATGTCTTCAGGCATGAGAGAGCCAGGATACTTTTAGCATTATATGGTTTATTTCTTACTAAATGGGAGCCTGAGATAGGCATCCATCTTTTAGCATGGAAGTAATTAGATGTGCATACATCTTCTCTCATTTTAAAAAATAGCTTGTTTTACCTTCTAGAGCAAGCTAAACATCACCTCTTCAGTGCTTCAACTAAGTTGCTAAGCTACCTTAAGTCTGCTGCTTCCAGTCTTGAAACCTCATCCCACAAATATGAGTGGCAAGCACCAAAACAGATGTGCCCCAGAAGTACAGAGCATAAGCAGAAATTTGGAGCAGAGGGATGGCTGTGCATGGGAAAAAAAGTGGGGTTTTCTTTCCATTGTTATAACCAATATTACATTTTTATAACACATTCAGCGAAAAATCAAAGATGGAACATCATCTGGATAGCTTCTGGGTAAAGAGAGCAAATGAAAACATAAATAGGGATGAGAATGGAGATGACGTGCAGAGAAAGGGAGGAGCCAGGAGGGGAATAGCCAGACAGATAATTGGAACAAATGGGGCAGTACTCCCTGGAGGAAGCTTCTCTCTATTCTTGCCAGGCTCACCTGATCTAGGTCCACCTAGAGTAGGTGAAGGCAGAGATCCCTGTGTTGTGGACAATTCCAGCATGGAGAGGTTCATGAAAGAAGGGATGTTGAGTGGCTACTCCCCTGAGATAAACTGAAGATTACACATTTCTAGATGCAAGAGTAGAAAAGATAGGCTATCAGGGGAGATGCTGTTCTCCTACATCTGTCTTTATATAATTTTTTGTAGTTCTGTTCTTTAATGGTTGGGTGCGCATGTCCTGTCTGTGTCAGGAGTTACTGAATACTGTATAGTGGCCTGAGGATCAGTAACTAGATAAAAAATCTTTTTGAATTCTGGCTTGCATTATGTCTTGACAGGAAAGCAAATGTCACCCTTTCAGCAGCAAACTATTTAATTTCAAGCATGCTGCTGGTAAATGATGTATTCCAAACTGATAAATGTGGGATTTCCTGCACCACAAGTTATTTTGTTTGTCTTGGTGGTTTATGTTTCAGCTTTATGAAGCAATCTATCTATGAAGAAGGGCCCAGAAAAAATTGACCGAGGCTTTTCTTCTGATATAGATCTTCATGACCACAGGTCTACAGCAAATCCAAATGTGAAAATAAAATCGCACCTCATCCTGATGCTGAGATGTTAAATACAAATAGTTGTGCTTCTACACGCATTCTGTCATCCTATAGAGCGCTATAGAGCTATTACCTCTAGCTGGTTCACTTTAAAACCAGCTAATGCAGAGAAGATTAAAACATTTTGAGATGTTATAAGAAACAGACTTTTGCATCAGATACAGACCACTCCAGAGCCTTTCTGGTAGTCATCTGGAAATGTTCTTTCAAACAACTTCCTTGCAGACCTTACTCTTGGATGCAGTGACTGACTTTCCTATGGCCTTTAAAATCCATTCTTGTTTTAGGATTTGTTCAGCATACTTGTTTTTGAATCCTCAGTTGCTATGCATGAAGATGTAACAGCAAAACAACTTTTGTTCTGTCTCTTCGTGTTACTTTGGCATTCTTTTCTTCCTTATTCTCAAGGGCTTTTCCTGACACACTGCAGACAAGCAGACTTTCAGCTCATGCCCAGTAAGCCTGGGGATATCCCTGTGCTTCTAGGGCTCCTGGGCCATGTGAACTTCTAGGAGATTTATTGATACTTTTGTGTCATTGCCATTGTATAAGCTCTATTTCTTACAGGTTCCAACTTTGTGTTCTGCAGATTTCCTTCATCTGTTCTAAATACTGAGTTATCTTTTTCTGCCCAATATCTTAATTCTTGATGGTGACAGGGCTTCTGCAGTCAACTCCATCATCTTTTACTTCTCAACAATAAGATTACTAAGAAGTCTATTAGCCAGAAAAAACTACTTTATTTAGGACAGTTTATTAAGCCATTTGCAACTTTGGGTCGTGTTGGTTTTGGTCCTTATCTTACCTCCATATCTTAAAAATTATAAGAATCTTATTAGAGTTTAATGCAGCCTTGCAACACATCTTGGAAATAGACAGCTTAGACACAGAAAAGTAGCAAGGCAAAGGGGACCTAGGAAAGAGAACCAAGTGGAAATATATATTATTTTGCTTCCCTTCCCTGTTCCTATTTTGCTACACATACAAAGCAGAACAAGTTTGTGCCACAGAAGGAGCAAGAGTAAATCAGAATCTGAAAAATAAAATCTATCGCTTCATCTGCAAGAATTCTGTAAGATTGCTAGTACAGTTCTGAAAGTTTTGCTAATTGAAAATCAGTATTGAAATATTATTTTGAGAAGCTAAAGAAGAGAAGCAAATCTCTGGTAGCTTGTCTGCTTTTCTGTAGCTAGTGGTAACTTGTGCTGCATCTGAACCTACTGTGCTGTGCTGTGTGATGTTTCACAGAGGCTCAGAATCAGCAGCCCCTCCACTTTCTGCAGCCCCTGAGTCCCATTGGCTGGAAAGAAAAGCAGAGGCGGAGAGTGCCCTGAATATTTTTCTGTTCCACACACAGTGAAACAGGCAGCCAGTATGCACTGTCTGACAGCGAGAGTGGTGCATGCACTTTGAAAATAGTTCCTGCTCCCCAGCAGTCACCTGGGCATTTTATGGTCGCATCTCTTTAACTGAAAGCACGAAAAACCTTGCAGCATCCCAGTGAACCAAAGAGGAACTGACCACATGGGAGGATTTGATGCAAACATAGAGACTGTTGGGACTCTGTGACATAGATCACCAAGGTAAATGTGATGATGATCAGAAACTGTCTGTAAGGGTGTAAACCAGTTCTTCTGAATCTGAAATCTTATTTTTTCACAGTAGTCGAAGTGTTCTAAACTGCTGCCTGCCTCAGTCCTAGCTTATTTTTCTTTTTTTTTTTCCCAAGCTTAAAAGTCAAGGAAGGTTTTCAAAGGAATGCAAAAGGAACAGGAGTTTTAAAAGCAGAAAGCCAAAAGGGATCTCCATAAGATGAATTTCACCCAGCATCGTGGGACACTTCAGCCTCTCCATTTCTGGAACCACAGCTACAGACTGCACGGAGGAGCCAGCGAGCCCAATGCGAAGGGCCACTCCTCAGGAGGCTGCTACGAGCAACTCTTTGTATCCCCTGAAGTGTTTGTGACTCTGGGCATCATCAGCTTGCTGGAGAACGTCTTGGTCATTGTGGCAATAGCCAAGAACAAGAATCTCCATTCACCCATGTACTTCTTCATCTGTAGCTTGGCAGTGGCTGACATGCTAGTGAGTGTATCTAATGGATCAGAAACCATTGTCATCACGCTGCTAAACAATACAGACACAGATGCACAGAGCTTTACCATAAACATTGACAATGTCATCGACTCAGTCATTTGCAGCTCCTTGCTTGCATCAATTTGCAGCCTTCTCTCAATAGCAGTGGACAGGTACTTTACTATCTTTTACGCCCTCCAGTACCATAATATCATGACAGTGAAGCGTGTAGGGGTTATCATCACATGCATCTGGGCTGCTTGCACAGTCTCAGGCATTTTGTTCATCATTTATTCTGACAGCAGTGTTGTCATCATCTGCCTAATCAGCATGTTCTTCACTATGCTCATTCTCATGGCATCCCTCTATGTCCACATGTTTATGATGGCTCGTATGCACATAAAAAAGATAGCTGTTCTTCCAGGGACTGGCCCTGTTCGCCAAGGGGCCAACATGAAAGGGGCCATCACTCTCACCATCCTGATTGGAGTTTTTGTTGTGTGCTGGGCTCCATTTTTCCTACACCTGATTTTCTACATCTCCTGCCCCTACAACCCTTACTGTGTGTGCTTCATGTCCCACTTTAATTTCTACCTCATCCTCATCATGTGCAATTCCATCATCGATCCACTTATCTATGCATTCCGGAGTCAGGAGCTCAGGAAAACATTCAAGGAGATTATATGCTGCTGTAGCCTGAGAGGGCTTTGTGATTTCCCTGGCAAATATTAAACCGCATGGATGGATATGTTATTGTGTACACAACAGGCAGCACAAATTTCCAAGCCTTCGGATCCTCCTTCTCAGCAGAATTTGGTTTAAATCTTTAAGAGTGAGCACCTCTTTCTGTCTCCCCCCCCTCATTCTTGTGTCCCATTCATGTGTAATTCATATTTCTGTATAATGTTCATGATGCCTATAGTTTGTAATTTATTTGGCTGGAAAGAGCAGTAGCACTTCATACCAGTTTGTAAGTAAGCAAATAAATGTAATGATGAATTTGAAATAGTAACAAATATGAGCAGCTATATATTCCAACTGCTGACAAAATAAATATCTTGCCTGACTTACAGTACATACTGGCTGATATTGTTTCTTATTCTGTTGAAGTAATTATAGCTATCCACTACATTATATTGAGCTGAGACTAGAGCATATGCTTCTACATTAGTGGATTAAAGGTTCTCTGGAATTAGAAAGCAGATTTTTCAGAAAGGCTGGTGAAACCAATAGGTTGTATTTATTCATTTTGAACTCTTTTTTTTTTTGCTTCACAGCAGGAATTCTATTTTTTGTAACAGTTATTGCCCATAAGAAGATTTTTCAAACACTTGCCACACAGCCAGTTGAATGCCTGGGCTTTGGACTGCATTTGTTTTCAAGATGATTGCTGTATGTCTGAGAGTACATTGTTGCAAAATTTAAATTGCTCCCTGGAGCATCAAGTAGTCCTGGATGTATCTACTAGCCTGGTAGATTAGCTCCCTCCATTCAGCCATGAAACAGGTACAATATTAACTTTGACAGTGCCAGGAGCAGTGTAAAAATTCACTGAGAGATTTACCTGGTGAAGATAAAGAGGGAAGTTCAATTGGAACATTCAGTCCTTGTTCTGAGGTGCTGTGGGGAATAAGGACTCTTTGGTCCAGAAAAAAATACATCCTTGTTGAAAACAAGCTGCCCTCTATTGTGAAGTGCGGTGTTAGCAGATGGGATCCACTGCCAGGATCTTTACACAGGAGTCAAGGCAGGTGTTAATTTGGTCTGAGGACCTCAGCCCATACTGTGGAACATATGGGCTTTGGAGGGCAGTGCTATCACATGGAATGAGCCTGCTGATGAGCCTGGTTACCCATGCTCAGCATCTGGCAGCTGCTTGGATTCGATTCACCTTTGCAGGCATCTACCTGATATGTTCTCAATTTCACCCTAAAATTCCACTGTCTTCACAGGTTGTTTTAAGGACCTTGGGTCCCTGATATCAGTACTTTTGGAGGTGTTTAAAGTATAAATGTGAAGATGTCCCTTAATCCCTTTGGATGATATCAGATTCTATGTAAGGAGAAAAAAGAAGTAATTTATTTATTCCCAGAAAGTATAAAAACATAGTGAAATTTGTAGAAGGTCTGGAAAGTTATGATTTAAAAACTCAAAATTAAAAGTAAAACACAACTCAGGTTTTAATCCTGAATGCTTGCTTTTTACCAAGATGAACAGCAAATGAATGAAAAAGAGGATGATCAGTCCTATTTATTTTCTTGGAAACAGATTATTCTCTCCAGCTGCTTGTTCCTGACGAGACAGAGGGGAAATTTTCCAGAGTAGAAATCCATTTTGAATTTAGGTAAAATGTGCCTCTTTGAATTAAGTCTGTAGCTTGCAAACATACCTGTTTGGTCTGCATTCAAGACTGCCTATTCTCGCAAAAACCCTATGCTCGAAAACTGCTTCAGCCAAAGGACTGAGATAAAGGAGGCTCCTTGAACTTCGAAACAGACGAAGACCAGACAGGGCTGATTGCGGGGGAGAGGGCAAGCTGACCCAGGAGCTCTTTCTGTACTTTCTGATAAAAAACTAGCTGCAAGTGTAACTAGCAGCAAGTGTAACATGAAATCAGTAAAATGAATATGCATGAGACTATATGCATATGTATAAGCAAGGGAGGATAAAAAGGGTTTGGAAATCCTCAGGGGTACGCATGTCCTTTAAGGGGGACAACGATCCCCACATGCGTCCAGCACTGTAATAAACATAGCGGCTTTACAACTTTTTACAAAAGTTGTGGGGTTTCTTTTCTTTCTGCACATCACTTCATCAAAGAAAAACATAAAATGAAAAACTATTTAAAGAGATCAATGTTTGCTATCTCGGATTCTCCAGACAGAAACTGATATTTCAGTTGTGGGTAACTTTTCAGGATATCATAAAACTGCAACATTGGCTCCTGTGTTAAAGAGCATGAAGGATTTAGGGTGAGCCTTAGTGTTTTTAACTTCCAAAGGATATAAGAAGAGCAAGAAGAGCAAGAAAATAATTTGACTTTGTGGATTTAAGTCCATTGGTAGACCAACAGCAGTAACATGCGGTCTCCTACAGCCTACTTTTATAGTAGGCTTGGGACAATCCATGGACCATGCTGCTTGCAACACACCACTACTGCCTTTTCTCAGCTTTAACAAATGATGTTTCCACATCATAACAGTTGCAGTATGAAGGGTTTTGACATATATTTATTATATTAACTCTACTATTTTCTTTTGGAAGAAACTATAAATGTTTCTGTAATACCTGGTCCCACTGGGTAGAGAATAAGAAATGCCAAAGGAGGAGAATTAAAGCCCAAGCAGAGAAAGAAATGAATGTATTTAAATTAATATTCTATCCAAAAATCCAGTGGGCTTTTCTAAAGGCCTTTCCTTCTCCCACTAGACACAGTACAAAAATGATCAGGTAGTAATGAAAGGAAATACTGATGCCAGTTTAAACAAGGTATAAATCCTATTTGATCTTTGCTTTGCCTCATTTTTTTTATAGCTGTTTTAGGACTGTAAATTATGACACTGGGGGCTCCAGCTTTTCCTTTTGTAGTTCATGGGTGCCGCTATGAAAGTGACCGAAGAACAAGATACTACCTTAGGTGCTCTGAATATTACCCTCAAAGTCTCTATTTCTCCCCTTCAGATGTACAAGGAGAAGATACCTCTGAATTCTGAACAGGCTGTGTTTCTAAAAAACCCAGTGTGTATCTCTTTTATGCTTATTTGGACTAAGACTAGTCAAGACAGTTGTGACACCATTAGGCTCTAAATTTCATTTATAAATATAATTTTTTAAACTAGCTTATTCTAGAGCTTTAGCAGCTCTGAGCCTGTTAAGCAGCACTTCTGTCTTTATTTCATAATGATAGATGTATATACATTTTTTTTAATGGAGTTTCTAATTAAAGAGGACATTTTCATTTCATGGTATCGTTTTGGAGAGTGCAATTCATTTAAATTATTGGAACACCTGGTACATAGATAATTTTCCTATTCCAAAATAGCCTGTTTCTTCCGAGTAGCTGAATCAGTTTGCCAGAACCATAGGAATTATTATTGTGAAAGATAAATAAATTAATCTAGCCTGTTGGAGAGTGGGAGGAGTAGAGGATTATTTTCCACAGTCAATTTTCTGGAGCTTTTTTCTTCTATTTGAAAATATTCAAAAAAATTCTTTCTTTAAATGATGAGGACTGTAATTGCTTTAGTACTTAGCATTTTGGTCATGTTAGGTACCTGTAGTGGGCTGACCCTGGCTGGATGCCAGGCACCCACCAAAACTGCTCTCTCATTCTTCTCTGCAGCTGGACAGGGGAGACAAAATATAATGAAGGATTCATGAGTTGAGATAAGGACCAGGAGAGATCACTCATAAGTAATTTGTCCATGAGCAAATTTGTTCATGAGACTCAAATTAGAGATATTAATTGAATTTATTACTAACAAAACCAGAGCAAGATAATGACAAGTAAAATATGACCTTAAAAACACCTTCCTCCCACCCCTCCCTTCCACACTCCCTCCCAGCTCTACCTCCTCCCCTCAGTGGCACAAGGAGACAGGGAATGGGACTTATGGTCAGTTCATCACACGTTGTTCCTTCCACTGCTCAAGGAGAGAGTCCTTCCTCTGCTCCGGTGTGGGGTCCCTCCCACAGGAGACAGTTCTCCATGAGCTTCTCCAATGTGAGTCCATCCCACCAGCTCTTCACAACTGCTCTGGCGTGGGTCACTATTCCATAGGGAGAAGTCCTTCAGGCACAGCCTGCTCCAGCATGGGTCCCCCATGGGGTCACAAATCCTACCAGGAAACCTGCTCCAGTGTGGGCTCCTCTCTCCACAGGTCTGCAGGTCCCAGTAGGAGCCTGCTCCAGCATGGGTTTCCCACAGGTTCAGAGCCTTCTTTTGGGCATCCACCTGCTCTGATGTGGGTCTCTTCCATGTGCTCCAGAAGGATCTTTGCAGTCCCATGGACTCCCATGGGCTGTAGGGGAGTCTCTACTCCAGTGCCTGGAGCACCTCCTTCCCCTCCTTCTCCACTGGCCTTGCTGTCTGCAGAGTTGTTCATCGCACATGTTCTCACTCCTGTCTTCACTGGCCACAATTAGATCCGCACAGTAACTTCTTTTCTTCTTCTTCTTCTTCTTAAATATGTTATCTCAAAGGAGTTGCCATCATTTCTAACTAGCTCAGTCTTGGCCAGCAGCAAGTCTGTCATGGAGCTGGCTGGCATTGGCTCTGCCAGACCTGGAGGAAGCTTCTGGCAGCTTCTACAGAAGCAGTTGATGAAACCCAAAACAGTAGCAATGGCATGTTCTTCTCTGCAGCAAGGAAATGATTTTGTCTCACTTTACAAGTGTAAGGATTTACATTTTCACTTCTGCTGAAAAAGAGAGTCTAATGGATTTATTCATCCTCCTAGAATGAAGACTTGATCTAGAAATTGATGGTAGTATTCTCCACATTTTCCCAATAAGTGACTTAAATTTTACACAAAAACTTTTGAAGGAAATGTCTTTCTTCTTCAAGAGGGACATTTCTTTAGCTTTGAAGTAGTTTTAGAACAAAGCAAAAGACTCCGAAAAGCACTTAGAGAACGTAGTTGGTCTCAGTATAGCAGATTTTGAGTGACAGCCCAAATATCTTTTACACCTGAAACATGCTGTTATCTGGAAGCAAGGATAAATGCTCTGATAGATTCACATTATTAAACTTGCAGCAATGCCTTCAGTTGTGCCTTTAAGAGATGCATGGTGTACGTGTTATTAATGTAATCCTAAAATTACTCAGTTGTTGTTAAACTGATCCTGTTATACAGTGTGTTTATTGGGGCCTGCTTCATCTTCAGGCTTAATTCTGGTGAAGAACTTTGATGTTATTTATAATACACTGTATTGCTTATAGGCTTGCATAAGAATTGCAGTCTTAATCCCACTGGAAGGAACTCTCAGAAAATGTACCCTTGGGGATGAAATCTTCATTGTTCATCCAGAAATTACCTTAGATTTTAAGTTAATATTCTGCTACCTTTCATCATATCTCAAGTATCATAAAGTTTTCCCTTTGCATAAAATACTTCTCTCACTTACTAAAGAAAAGACTCCACATTTCCTAGGAACCTTCAGCTACTACTAAAGATGCTCATTGTCATATAAACCAGGTTATGAATTGACCCTTCTTGGCTTTTTTCCCTTTTTCTCCCAATAGTCCTGTTTTCCTAGATTTTTTCCATTTTTTGCTCACTTCGTGCATTTACAAAGACATTTTCAGATCACCGCCTTCAAGTTTTTAATGTAGAAGTATTCATCTGTTCTGCTTTACTGGTTTTGCTCCCTTGAAAATATTGTTAATTTGTTTAAGTTACTAGCCTTCATGCTTGGTCTATTTCTGTATTTGTGTATTTCTACGCTGTCATCAATCTAAGTTTTCCAAGTCATGCCCTGTCTGTATGGAGGGGCAGACTTTGCCCAACCGCAAAACCTCACCCAGTTGCTTGTTCATGCCCCATGAGTGGGATGAGGGGAGAAAACAGGAAGAACAGGAATGAGAAATCTCATGTGTCTGGATGAAAACAGGATTATCACTTATCGATCACTATCACAGACTTGATTTGGGATTAATGAACTTAATTTATGAAAAATTAAAATATTTGCTTTGTGATTCAGCTAGTGGGAAAAAAATACAAACCCTAAAATTACACCATTCTTCCTGAGTCATTATTCTCAGCTACAACCTCACTCCTTCACTCCCAACTCCTCCACCTCCTCCCCCAAGCAGTGCAGGGGGATGGAGAATGGGGGGCTGCAGCCAGCTCACACCAGCTCCTCTCTGCCACTTTTTCTCCCTGAGATGAACTAATTGGCACAAAGTGCTCCTTTCTTGGGCTCTTTCCTTCCTAGAGCTGTCACTGTAGAGTTTCAAAATCTGTTATTACCTTCTCAGTTAATGTCTTTGATCATTGTACTGTTGAACCCTATCTTATTTCTGTTATCTCCATCCTCCAAGCTATCCACTTTTCCTAACTGATGCCTGGATAGTCCTTTACGTGGCATTGGCAGCCAGACTTGTACCACCAAGTTCTGTCCCTGGCACATCCCTCTGGATACAGCCCTGCAGGACTGGCAAACGAGGCTGCAGCCCCCCTGTAAGCAGGGGCTCCATTGTAAATCTTTTATGTTGTGCCACGTGTTGATGAAAAGTTATTTACATAGTCTTCCAGGTGGCCAAAAGAAAACTGGAAATCATGTAGGTGTGCAATTTGCTGTACTTAAATATATTTGAAACAAACATGCAATAGCTTACTAGAGCTTTATTCTTTGTAAAAGGCTGTGGGTGAATAAAGGAATGGAAGTCCAAGTACATTTGGAGCCTCTACCAGCAGAGTATAAACAAAATACTTCATTCCTGCAATAATCTGCAGAAACCATTTTGAAGTGCAGAGGAATTAAAACATATTATGAACATAACATTTGCTATAAAAATATCTTCTCTTGCCATAACATCTCTGTGAAGTTCTGAGATTTCTTCTCATGCAAGCTCAGGCCATGCAGAGTTCAACAAACACCCTTCAAGTACATCATAGAAAACACTCAGTGAGGTCTCTAAAGTTGTGTTTAGTACAGCGACAAAGCTGATTTATGAAAAAAAAGTCAAACTTTGTTTTCTGCTGGAAGGGGGAAACAAAAGAAGATATCTGAATTTTAAAAAAGAATTAAAACATTAAATTGCTGCTATTGAGGCAATCACTTTTCATACTCTCTCAATTTAGCCTTTTGCAAGTGAGATTGAAGCCTTCTGGAAAACAGGAACTATGCAGTTATCTCTCCAGAGATTTAACTGCCTGTGCACTAACCTGCAAAGTTCTGATTGACTTGAGGGTTTTTACATTAAGGCATTGAAAGTCATCTTACAGTGTACACCATACATTATCACTGATGCTTCAAATTATCTGAATACACAAGCAACCACAGTAAGACTGGAAAAAAATCCTGTCTGTGCATGAAGACAAATGCAAATAATGCAGGATGGATAAAAATAAATCTTTACTTATTATCCTAAAGCTTTTGCTGGGGACATGAGGTGAATGAAATTGCCTTCCTATTGTTATTTTCTTCAGCTTCACCCAAGGAAATACAGTGCTCAAAATAACACAGACGAATCTAATTGCCCCTCTAGGACAAGAACTGTGCTTCTCTGTAAAAACCGTCTCCAGGTTGAATAGGATGTTATTCCATGCAATATTAAAGGTATTGCTGGTAGAAATTCTCCTTATTTGTGTACAGTGAACCAGTGTACACCAGTACCACTCAGTTTGGGACTCTTCATCACCAAATAGCTGCCCAAGGCAAAGGACTGAGATAGTGAATCTTCTGAGGAGTCAGCTGAAGCAAGACATCACCCATTTTCATTTTTTTTTCAAACTTAATTCAGACTTGAATATCTGCCATCATATCAGGAATGCAATACCAAACATTTGGGCATTCCAAGGGAGATTAAAGTATGGATTTGGACTGTAAATTCTGTTCTGGCCCCAGCATGGAGAATCCATATCTGTGATTTTCTGATCTGATCTGTATCTGTGCATTCCTTCAGGAAACCCCATGTTTCTCACTGCCTTAGAGGAACCAGTTGACCCCAGCTGTTCTCTTCTCTTCTTCTCTTGAAAGCAAGGGATAGCACTTGTCTGGCTAAGGAGAATGGGACATTGGTAAAAACTCAGAGATAAAATCTGAGCAAACTAGTTTGATTTTAGTTAAGGTTATTTTCTAAAGATGGCTTCATGCTCTTGAAGCGGCCATGTTTCACATATATTTTTGTACCAACTTCAGAACTACTGTCCCAGTAAGAGCTTTGTCAGTAATAAGACCTATGCTAAAATGAAAGGAGTATGGAACTTTATACATATAAAGTATAAAGTGTGCATATCATAAAATACATGTTTTTTTAGCCATATATTACCTAAGATTTAAGAAGGCTTTGCCTTCTATATTTGACTATAATATTTGACTTCTATATTTGACTATATAATAGTCTATATTTGACTTCTTAATACCATAGAGAACTAAATATCTCTGATTTTGGATGCCACAAAGTTAAGATCCTTTGTGTATCCAAATATCCTGAAAGCTCAACTATCCTGTGAGTATTCTAATATTGTGGTCACTTTATGAAACCTCAGTCACTTCTGCCACATGCAGTGCCCTAGTTATCAAACACTAGTTACCAAGAATTATAAACAGGGCATCATCTGATCCATTCCCAGCTTTGAAGATTTTTTTGATCTCAACTGTTTTAGCTCTGAAAAAAATGTTGTGAGGGTCTGCATAGAACCAAAATGTTCATGGCACTTTACATCACATAATTTAGCTGTATGTAAATATTGAAAAATACTACCATGGGCACTAATGGGATGAAGAGTTCATTTCTTCCTTCAAATAATTGTAATTTTTTGATTTGTCTATAGGAGTAAAATCAATGAAGTGAATAAGGCGCTGTCTTGTTAAGTGGAATTTAGATAGAAAGAGGCTTTTTGAGGCAGACTGTAGGATGTTGTTTTATTTTTAATGAGCCAAATGAGGTTTCCTGATGAAAAGCTAATGGAATCCTGGGGTGCATCAAAAGCAGCATGGATAGCAGATGATTCTACCCCTCTACTTTGCACTGATGAGACCCCACATGCAGTGCTGCATCCAGCTCCGAGCTCCTCAGCACAGGAAGGACGTGGACCTGTTGGAGCAAGTCCAGAGGAGGCCATCAAGATAATTGGAAGAATGAAGCCACTTTCCTGTGAGGAAAGGCTGAGAGAATTGGGATTGTTCAGCCTGGAAAGAGAAGGCTTTAGGGTGACCTAATTCTGGCCTTCTGGTACCTGAAGGGAGCCTATAAAAAAGATGGAGAGGGACTTTTTACAAGGGCATTACAGGGTATTTACAAGGGTATTACAGGACAAGGGGTGATGGCTTTAAACTGAAAGAGAGTAGATTTAGGCTAGATACTACAAGGAAATGCTTTATTAAGAGAGTGGTGAGACACTGAAAGAGGTTGCCCCAAGAAGTTGTGGATGCCCCATTCCTGGAAGTGTTCAAGGCCAAACTGGATGGAGCTCTGAGCAATTTTGTCCAGTGGAAGGTGTCCTACCCCATGGCAGAGAGATTGGAACTAGATGGTTTTAAAGGTCCCTTCCAACCGAAAACATGATTTTATGTCTCTATGTTTTATCTCCTTTCTAACTGGGATAACATACATGTGTCGTCTCTCAAGATGACTTCTACTCCAAATAAACTTTCACTTCAAATAAATAGTTACTAACTGTGGAAGTAGTAATAGTTTTTTACATGCTAGAAATATTAAAGCAGTAAGTGACACTATTTTATCTGTATTATCACTGGGAATTATAATTTGCAACCACAGAGATACTTTGGGAAGAGCTATCACTTCAAATTTCTGTATTTTAATACTGCCAGCATATACCTGTCATGGAAATAATTACAATTGTGTTTTGATGTTTCATCAAACATGGAGCTTGATCTCAAACATGGAAGGTTTGCCTGCCGTCTTCGACCATCTTTTGCTTCTATCTTGTGATTTCTATTCAAATATTGGGACATTCAAGAGATAAAGGCGTAGGTGCTTAATGGAAAACTTTAATTTATTCTGAAAAATATAATTTTGAACTGTCATTTAGAATGACAGGATGTCATTCTCAGAACATAGGAAGTTCTGAGCTCAGGAAATTCCAAAGAGTTGCTCGGGGAGATGAGCAATTCTTTGTGTATCTGGATAAATAAAGAAAAGCAGGGTTTTGAATTTGTGTCCTGAAGTAGAACCTGCCCCCCCTACACATCATGGGTGCAACAGGTTAGCCAGCCAGTGCCTTATGAGACAATGTGAAAATGTGTCTTCATAAGGCCTTAGCTTTCTTGCAGAATATGGAAAGAAGAGATAAAATACATTCACAACCTTTCTTACCTTTCTGTGTTGCTTTAAGAAATAATGAAAAAAATTTCTTGTGGAAAAATGTAATTTGCTACAAAATCATAAAGTCCTTATTTAAGTCAGAGGAGCTCTGAGTTCCTCTTGGGCTATATTTCTTGCCTTCTAAGATTTAATTTCTTAACCTGAATATTGTAGTCATCATATATTCTTATCTTCATTCCCCTAAATAGTATCAATGAATCTTCCTGATTCACTGTGTCTGCTGCCTAATGAAGGAATTCAAAATGCAGCCAGAAGTTATGATGTCTGTTTGGCATCCCTCTTTTCTGTTGCAGTGCCTTCACTGACGATCAGGAAATCTCAGCTGTAAATATTAATTTCCTGATGATGAAACAGGGGCAAGAGAAATCATTTGTATAAGTTCTTTTATTTAATTTCTGGTTTAAAGGCATCAAACATCTTCTTGTGATACAGTTGCTATAACCTCTGTTTTAACAAGGGACCAGCCTCAAAAAGATTGGATGGGATTTAGTTAAAAATGAACTAAACCCAACTCATCAGAATAATATTGCTTCTATAAATCTGACAGCTACTTAGGCTCAAAGTGAACTGCTAGCTGTACAGTAAGCTGTGACCAGGTGGCTATTATTCAGCTTATGATAGTATTTGTTGTAGAGGCCATTTTTTGATTTAATTTCATGAAGGAACATTTGAAGATGATACAAGGAGGTAAAACTTGGCATATCTTTCAAAATACAGGCACTCTTTTTTTCTTATTAGATGCTGGGACTGCAGAATGAAGATTCTGTGGTTTTGCTTTTTTTTTTTTTTTATTTTTTTTTTTTTATTAATAATCTTACCCTTTTATTAGCTCAGATTCTTAAAAGGCTTTAAATATCCTAGAGACTTCTAATTAGAAGGGCAAAACCAAATCTGAGAGGGAAACCATTTTGTAATCCAGGTAACTCTACCTTGAGATTTTTGAAATACTGAGTAGAAAATCTTTCCACCTGATTAATCTTTCCTTATAATTAATTTATCTATATTTCACTCTCACTTTTTCAAAATGGGTGTTCTGGAGCACTAGTGTGAGTAACAGCAGTTCAGGGGTTAGAAGTAATTTAGAAATGCCAAACATTTTCACGCTAGATGTCAACAGCAGCATAGGATGCACCCTCAGGACAGCGGAATGTACAATGCTCTGGTTACTGGAGAGTGTCCAGGGAAACAAGTTCAGTGCCTGACAAAGAGGAGCAGAAGCTGCTCTTTGACCTCAGACCTATAAAGTTTCTTAACTTAAAAATCCCTCCATCTAGCTCTCCAACCATAACACTTACTAAGAGAAAAAACAAACCAGACAAAACAAATAAACAAACAAAAAAAACCAAACCAAACAAAAAAAAACCAACAACAACAACAACAACAACAACAACAACAAAAATCAATACTATCTTCACATGCGTGCATTGAGATGGTAAATTTTTGGCATGCAGTTTAAATGTTTTATTCCCCAAGTTTTATGTTTTATTTCCCATGTTTTAATTCCCAAGAGGCAGTAAGCCAGAGGAAAGAAAGCATTCCTATGTTCTGTGCTAGGTGAAGAACTTCACTCTGGTTGTATTAAACAGCTGCATTTCTAAAAGAATTCATTACAAAGCAGCATATCATTTGGCTGACATGCTTCGTTTCTTGGGTGAGACCGCCAGATTCTTTCATCCTTTGACTTGTGTTGCCCTCTCCAAGTTCTAAATCTGCCAGAAAAGGAAAGGTGGCCATGTCTTCAGTAGGTAACACTGCAAAGACTGTGTTCTCTTGCTGCACATCCTGACTCAAAAGAGAAAATTTCTAAAGCATAACCCTTGGTGATTGAGGCAGCTGGAGACTGTTTTGTATGCCATAGACTCAGTATTAGTTTAGTGAGTTTGCAGATCAGGGCAACAGTCAATTCTTTTTTCAATTACATCTCTGCAATTCAAATGAAATAATGAGAGCCAGCAACATTTTTAAACAAATAAGCTGATTTTTAAAATCAGTTTGAGAAAGAAAATGTGTGAAGCTGTTTTCTTTTCTCACAGCCCTTTCATAGCTTGAGGAATAGTCTGGCTTTATAGCAATCCTGCAAGAGACTGTGCAGTCCCTCTCCAAAATGTGCTCCTTTTGGCAGTCTTAGCTGGGATCTCTAAATGACTGAAAGGAATTGCAGTTTCAGGATCCAGGTGATGAATGATTTTCACAGCGTCGTGTCCTATGAAGCATAATAAGCAGGGCATTTGTCTTTGAAACTGGGGAGATTTATCAGCTCCTGAAGGACTTTTCAGTCATGCTTCCAGGCTATTACTGTGTTCCAGAGGTCAAATAATGCCTTAACATTACCAGTCCAAATAGCATAAGATGAACTTCTGAGCTTCCATTTATTGTTGCTCTACAAAGGAAACACAGAGAAAATTTAGTTCCAAGGTGAATCTTAAGATTAAATGGCCTGAAATTGGTAAGGATTTCAGCTTCTGAAAGGACTGATACCTAAATAAGTTGAACAATTAAGACAGTATGAGGAACATGACTGTAATCTCTTGGGAGAAAGAGAGAGAAACAATTTAGAGAAGTTTACTTAGAGTTTCTGGTTACAAAAGTTATTGATATTTAAGAGGTGCTAACTTTGATAGGCACAGAAAATAGAACATTAGAAATAAGCAGAAAAGCATTCACTCTTCTATATACAGATAGTTTAATGATTGCTTCTAATGAGAACCTGGCTTCTAATCATACTAACAAATGTACTTTGCTGTAATATGCTCTCAAAATTAATTTTAAAAGAAAGATTACAATTCAAATTGATTGAGGAAATATTAACTATTTTTTTAGGGTTTCTTTTGCACTACTTTTACTGGTTAATTCACTTGGCTGTCATTGGAATCCATGTTTTCTTTGCTACCCTATCTGCAGCATTTCAGAGTTGAGACCTTACATGCATTTTAGTTACATTCCCAAAATACTCCCAGGTGCCAACTACAAAAATCTTAGACAAGCCAGAGCTGCAAAAGTAAGAAATACATTTCAACTCTCAAGCAATTCCCTTATTTTTTAGATTTTTGTCCATAAGATCAGTGCAATTTAGAACTCTTGCTGCAACAGCTGAATAGGATTGTGTTGTTGACTAGAACAAGTCTGCAGTAGATTATTTTAAGTATATTTCATGAGTCTCAGATTGTCCCAAAAGCATTGTCAATTTAAATCTGTGCTCATCTGTTTTGGAATATTGAAGTCTTCAACAATTTTCAAGCATATGGGAGCTTGTTTTTGTTTAATAAAATCTTTCCATCCCTGCTGAACCCTAAGGGAGTGAGTGTTCTGCAAAACTTTCCTAGTAATACACCAGATTGGTTAAACGATCCCACAAAATTATGATGACCTTTTCAAGTGATTTAGCACTCCTTGAGTGCTATTTTCTTGTTTGTAAAGCAAAATACAAATTAGATTAACTGCTCTGCAGGTCCATTGAGAGTTTTATTTAATTTCATTTCATTTAAAAAGGAAATATTTGTTACATTAGCTCCTAAATCCTGCAACCACATTGGATCCCACTGTGCTTTACAGTGCTTTACAAAAACATGATAGACAAACACCGTCTCAAAGACTATTTCTAGAATAATTCTAATTCTATTTCTAGACTAATTTCAAAGACTAATTTCTAAATTATCTAGTAATATCTAGATAATTTGTTGAAAGGGCATATATATATATAAAAAGTAGCTATTAGTACTTAAACAGTGGAAGCTGGATTTCTTTGATATGTCATATGCTATTGCAACAATTTCCTAGGAAATTAAAATAGTTTCTCTAAAAGATATCTCCCTCTCACCACTCCCTCTCTGTCTTTCAGAAATCTCTGCAGCTATTGGGGTGAGCATGATTAAAGCATTGGCAGGGAAACCCCAATAAGCTTCCTTTTTTTTCAATGATTAGAATCAGAATGCTTCATCTTTTCATCCCAATGCATTGCGGAAACTGATGAGAATGCAATACAGTGGAAGGAGGAATAACAATACATATTTAGATATTCCAGTCATGGTCCAGTTCTGGTGTCTTTGTTGTGGTTAGGAAACCTGAGCTGACTTTGGTGAAATATGGATTTCACCTCTGACATTTAATATCACTGTTGTTCACAGTTACTGGAAATACAGAAAGTGCATTATAAAATGAGAATAACCTTTGCACCAAGGTTTTCATCCCAACTGCAATATTCTCTGATGACATCTCATCATTTTTTCTATCCCTGTTAATGTCAGAGTGACCACTTGAAAGACCCCAAAGGTCCAGGTGCTATTTGCACAGGTTTCTACATGATCATAAAAATCAGATTCTAAAAACTTCTCAGAAACCTCTGTCTTAACCTCCATTTATCTCTTTTCTTCACATGATTGATTCTTCCCCAGGAATTTGGACTTTATATTGACTGCAAATTATTCTTTCCTCAACAATTCTTCCTCTAATTTTTCTTCCCATGTTTCTGTTCATCCCACCAGAGGTTTCCTTCCCTGGGAGGGGCTGAGCATACTTAGCTGGAAGGCATGGTTGGGCAGGCAGAAGAGCAACATTAACAGCAGCTAGGGGACATGTTACAGCTCCAGGGTGATGGAGAGAGGGGTGGGATTTTGGCTGGGGAGAAGGGATTTCACTCTCTTTTCTTCAAGTACAAACCATATTGCAGCTCAGGGAAGTACAGAAAAGTGGTGGTGAGAGCAAGTGTGGGGAAAAGTAGGAGGTATTTTGTTGCCAATTTTTTCACTTTCTTTAATGCACCTTGTGCAGCAGAGCTGTGCCAAAAGGTCATGGTTGTGACAAAGCACACTATGAAAGCATGACGAAGAATGTGATTTTTAGAGACTGACAGCTTTTCCCAGGAGTTTCACGTAAAGAAAATTGCAGATAACATCACTTCAAAGCTCTGGCCAGCTCTTCACACAATGCTGCCCACCACAGTCTGTTTTCAACTACATAAAGCCAAGTGTGGGGAAAAAATTTACTCTTATGACTAACTTTTTTATGGATTCTTGGGGTTTATTTGAAAAAGAAATGTTTTTCTCTATCAAAGTCTGTAAGTACAACATTAATGTTGTTTTGCTTTCACTGCCTCATCTGAGCTTCATCTGAAGTTTCTAGTGAAAGGATTATCAGTGTTTGCCAGAAAAAATAAAAAAGCCATATTTTTCAAGGCAGCTTCCTGTGAGACTAGAAAACAAAACATTAAACAAAATTTTGATTCAAAATTCAAAGCTGAATCTTTAGGCAGCATCAACAAATATGAGTTATCACAAATGCAGCTTCTCTTTGGTCAGCTGGAATGTCTTTTCACGTAATTTCAATAATATTCTATTTCAAAAAGATAGATGAATTGCTACATTTTGAAAGCATTTTCTATTAAGGGAATCCTGTGTTACATGGTCTTGCTATAAAATTTAGAACCACTTCCAAAAAAGCCTAAATTTCTAATGAATGGTTTTCATTCCTGCATTGTTTGAATATGCTGACTTTATTAGGTTTAATTTATACCAGTATCTCTGTACTGAAAAAAAAAAGAGTTGATTTTTTTTTTCACTTGTAATACTTCTTAGATAATAGAAAATCAATACTTAGGGAAAGTAAATGCAATTCATCACATCTCCTATAACAGCTTTATTTATTACTGTGACAACATGTAAATAAAGGTAATATTTAGAGGTTTTTTAGACTGGGCAAAAGCCTCACAGTGAAAATGTAGCAGGCATTAAAGGCACTTGTCATTGTGCTTTCAATGCATAAGTACAAAAAACCATGAATTCGTTGGAAAAAGGTAATTGTAGAGTATGTGCAACAATCAATAGCGTGTCAAATGTCAGTGAAACGTACTGCAAGAGAAAGCCTTCTGTGCTTTTTCTTATGCTGCCATTTAATGAACTCTCCTGGCTTTGCTAGCTAATTAATGATGACTCTAAGTGTAGCTTCTTAGGCTAGGCCATGGCAGGGGTGGAAACACCTGCCTGTGCAGAGGCGACATGGCCTGGCTTAAGTGTGGGAAAATGGACTCCCAGATTTCCAGTTTTTGAAAGGAAGGTCTGCAGCACCACTAAACTGCAGGTAAATGTGAACCAGAACAACCCTTTGGCAGCAATACTAGGGAACAGCAAGCAACTTATGTCCTAGACAATTGGCTCTCATTAGTAAATTTTTGCTTATTGCAAATTGAATAATCTGAGATCTTTAAACCAAAGTGATAATGAGGATTCAAGATCTTTAAATTGTACCCTGCAAGTGGATCTAGCTCTTGGTAAGTGAAATACAGCCCCAAATACTATTTCATTCTAATGACAAACTATTTTGTGTCACTCAGGTAGGAAAGCTCAGGTGTGTTACTAGAGCTCAGGACTAGATACCAAAGTCTGTCTACATGCAATTGGGATTTTTGAGACCTGCTTGTTTGGGTGATAATTAATTTTTTTTAGCTTGCTACAGGTTCACTAGCATGCTGCAGATATTTGGCATTTGATTTATATTTGAAACAAAATTTACAAATAGAAGAACTGGATATTGTTCATATTACTTGCACAAGGGAAAAATCAAGATGAAGTAATGACATTTGAAATGCTTTTGGGGGATTTTAAGTTGAAGATGATTTAGTCTTCCTAATCCAAATTCAGAATTTCATTGAAGCACTTTTAGTGGGTTTTTTCTCCCTTTTTGCTTTTTGCCTGGCAATCTCATCAGATCCTTCTACCTAGAGTTCATCCTATTTATTATTATCTTGATCCTCCTCTCTGATCAAAGTTTCCCTGTCTATGACTTCTAAAAGTCTTTGTAAGTTATCTTTCGAGTGAGTCTCGTTGCTGGTTCTCAAATCTGCAGACTGTCTGGACAGCTGCTCCAAGTTTCATGAATGCTCTCTGAAGCTTCCCTGCATATGAAAAAGTTATTCTTTCCACTCTGAGGGGACTTATTATTTCATTTATTTCTGAAAAAATAACAGCATATACCAAAGTGACTGACAATTACAAAAACACTGGGGTGTTATGCAGAGGTCTGGTTGGAGGGTCTGGGAGAGGAAGAGCTGTTTGAAAACTCTGAATCATCTCCTGAAAATATTGGAGAAACATTTTAAAGATCAAAAAACTATGGGAAATTCATTAGTATTGTGGTGATTTGACCCTGAATGGACACCAGGTGCCCACCAGAGCCACTCTATCACTCCCCTCCTCAGCTGGAGGAGAGAATATATAAAGTCTCCTGAGCCAAGTACAAGGAGAGATCAACTACCAATCACCATCATGTGCTAAATAGACTTGACTCAGGGAAATGAGTATAATTTGTTGACAATCAAATACCAAATCTTAAAAACATCTTCTCCACATGTCTGCTTCCTTCCCAGGTTTAACTTTACTCACAATTTCTCTACATCCTCCCCCACAGTGGTGCAAGGGATGAGGGAATGAGGTTTGTGGTCAGTTCCTCGCACATTGTCTCTACTGCTCCTTCCTCCTTAGGGGGAGGAGCCCTCACACCATTTCTCTGCTCCAAGGTGGGGTTGTCCAGTAGATGAAGTGGATATCTGATCCACCATGGGGTACAGGGGCACATCTGCCTCAAATTTCTAGGTAAAAAACTGAGATCAAGGCAAATCTTTCAATAAACTTTCACTATCTTAATAATTATTTCTCTTAAAAGTTTCTAACAATACTTTGCATTAAAAGAAGCAGATTTTTGGGTTGTTTTTTCAACTATTTATAACAATCTTTTAACATTACAAAGTAAACCAGAGGGCAGCTGCACAGTGTGCAAAGTTGATGACTATCTATGGAGATTCAGTTGTCTTAACCCAAGCCTTTTAAAAGTTAGGTCTGTAGACTAAATTATTCATCTGTTATTCCCTCTTTGAACAGATAGGAAAAAAGTGCCTCAGGAGGTAATTGATCCCATTTGCAGACAAATCACTGGAGATGTTGTCTAGAAATGCTAGTCTGACTTCATTGCCTTGTCTCAGGCTCCCTCTATAGTCAATTCTCTTGAAAGTTCCTGACAGGTGTCACTGGCATGTGCAGCAATGCCCACTGTTTGTCTGAATTCAAAACTGATCTTCTGAAATGCAGCTGTGTTCTGAAAAAAAAGAGTCAGCCAGAGCCCTGGCCTCTGGCTATGTGATAAAATAGAAATGATAAATTCTGTCAGAGGGTTTCATGAAGGAGTAAGAATTCAGATATAATTAATGCTTTGTCTGTATGGAAGTCTACATTTGTCTCTGCTAAACCTGAAAGACATTTGGGATGCTTTTTTGCATGTCCTGTGTTTCCCAGTGAGCTGTGTATGAAGTCAAATAATGTAACCTTTGAGATTGGTATTTTGCATTAGTGGCCAGGTACCTTAAAGAAAGCAGCATATAGTCCTCTACTGTGTTCATACCATAAGGGTCTGCTGAAGTCTGAAAGCCAAGAAATTTAAATATCTGCTGAGCACAGCCGGAGCTTCCTCAGCTTTCAAATGAGCAAAATTTAATTGAGACTATTCTGTATTCCATGAAGGAGCAGGAGAATCAGAATGCAAACTCTCTACACAGTAAAACTTCCCAGAAGTGACGAATGAGAGTGAAAGGACTCTGGGTTTTTGGTTGTTTTTTCACTTGAACCAGAAAGTAAGCATTTTCTGGTTGTGTGGCCATCAGGGCAGTGGCCATCCCCCTGTACTCAGCACTGGTGAGGCCACCCCTCAAATCCTGTGTTCAGTTTTGGACCCCTCGCAACAGGAGGGACATTGAGATCCTGGAGTGACTCCAGAGAAGGGCAGCAAAGCTGGTGAAGAGTCTGGAGCACAAGTCTGATGAGGAGCAGCTGATGCAGCTGGGGTTGACCAGTCTGGAGAAAAGGAGACTGAGGGGAGACCTTATTGCTCTCTACAACTACTTAAAAGGAGGGGACATCAAGGTGGAGATCGACCTTTTCTCCCAAGTAGCAAGCTGTAGCAGGAGAGGAAATGTCCTTTTCTTGCACCAGGGGAAGTTTAGACTGAATATTAGGAATAATTCCTTTATGGAAAGGGTTGTAAATTATTGAAACAGTCTGCCCAGGGAAATGGGAGAGTCACCACCTCTGGAGATATTTCAAAGATGGGCAGATATGGCCCTTAGGGACATGGTTTAGTGGTAGATTTGGCAGTGTTAGGCTAACAGATGGACTTGATGATTCTAGAGGTCTTTTTCAACCCAAACAAATCTATAATTCCATGTTATCCTTCTGAACGACATTACCATTTGGCAGACAAATGTCTGTGTCTCCAAAAACTGTATCTTTGTTCTGCTTGCTGAATGTGCTAATGTCCACCCCAAAAATGTGTGCTAAATGGCAAGCCAGAATATTCGTACCATTTCTTACCATTGATCTGGCTTTATATAGTATTTGGCTGAGCACCAAAAAGGGAGGTGGGATTAGTTATTAGCTGGTAGAAAAGTAACAGCACTATTTTCTAGGCAGATATTATGTAGTTCACACTCATGCCTTAGACCAGAGGGAAAAGGAATAAAAAGAGGAACAGCAAAGCATTATAGTCGAATAGTAGAGCATCTCTGCAATCTGTGAATGGGACAGTGTTATTTGAAAATGTGGGCCACAACACACAAGGCAGAGAGGTGAGTTTAAGGCTACTTCATATGGGGTTGAAACAGCATACCTTAGCAAAGCTCCATTTGGAAAAAATACAGTAGCTGGTCGGTGCCATGCAAAAGTTTTGCACTGGTACCTATCTGGACACAGAGGTATTTGCTCTGAGACCTCCTGTGACACGTATGAATTTCCTCAGAAGTCTGTCCTCCACCTGTGACCAGGATTTTGGAGACAGCAAGTCTTGGTTCCAACAGCCTGAATTAAGGATATATTCACTCTAGGAGACGGCAGTTTTAGAGGAAGTTTATCTAGACACCAGAACATATTCAGTGAAAGATTAAGACTAATATTTAAATTAAGTACAAACACACTTATATGGAAAACTGAAGATAATTTAATTTTCCTGTTTGCCTCCACACTCATGAAAAGAGACCAGTATATTAATCAAGTTTCATTTCCCACTGATCAGATGGCAAGAAAAACACCCAGAAGCTATGGCAAGACAGGGTTTTTTTTATTAGTATGTCTGAAATGCTACAGACCATAAGGGAGAAGCAAAAGGACTGGCAAATAATTATGGAGAGGCTCTGAAGGAAAAGGCTGAGCATACTTTGTGGAGATAGATGGGAAACATGAGTACCCTTAAACTCTTTCTGTTTGGATTTCTGGGAGAGTATTTTATCTCTCTTTTACTTGAAATCATTACATTGAACTATTCATACAGCCTCTGGACTTCCAAAATAGCATATTTGTTTGAGACTGGGGACAGAAGAGTGGTTAATTGGAGCTTTGGCTTCAGGTTCCATGTTGATGCTTTGTGTATACTTGTGCTTCCTGCTTTTCTGTAGTGCCGCAATTTCTCATCTTAGGCTCATTGATGGTACTTCTGGCACCATTGTGCATGTCTCTCTTCAACTTGTGTGAGAAGTGAGTATTACATTAAAACCTTTGACAGCTCCACTCATGCATCTGCTGAAGCAATCACTGCCTCTTCTGCATCATCTCTCTCAGATAGACACTTTCTGGGAAGTGGGGTAGGTCAGATGAGACAGCTTTTATTTTTGCAGGACTTCTAGAGCCATTCCTGTCCCACTTGCTTGGTTCTTTTTCTGTCAGTAGTGCTCCTGGCTTTTGTTTGTCTACTGGAATGCTCCTTTCTTGTATCAGAGCAACATTATTGGTGCTCCTCTCTATCTATGAGTAGATGGCCTTCATTACTGGAGCAGCTGCTGCTATGTAAATGGTTTTATTTTATTTATTCTAATATAGCCCTTACTGTTTCTTTCAGATTTTTTTTCTATAAAACCTGTCCAGTTGCATGATTGTGGGTAAGAATATATAAGAGTTCAAGAATAAAAAAGAAAAGAAAAGCCAAAAAGGGATGGCTTCCAGTAGTATTTTGTATATTCTGTTACTGAATGCCAGCTCTCACCCGTGACCTGAGATGCAAAATTGGCATGGGAGAATGAAGCATCCTGGAGGAGGTCCAGAGCCTCTCTCTCATCTAGATGAGAAGCAGGCATGAGATTGAGTCTGACATGTAAAGTCTTTATCATAGAATCATAGAATCATTAAGATTGGAAAAGACCTTCAAGATCATTGAGTCCAACCCTTATGATTAAAGGGTAATAACCCTTGCCTTACAGTAAACAGTTTTGTGCTTTAGATTCAAGAATCTGTTCAGGAATATTTTTGGTCTCTAATTTGTCAATAGATCAAGGCTGTTATTCTGTCCTGTGCTCTTTTTTATTTCTGCTGGTAAAAGGGTGGATAGTAATCAACCCAGACTACTTTCTTGAGTATTTCCAAAAGGCAGCAGTGTCCTTGGGGGCCTGATAAAGTGGCTTTAGAGCCAGATTTCCAACATACCTTCCAGCACTGCACAGGAGCAGTGAGGAGATGTGATCAGGATGCTCATGGTTTGTTTGGTCCATTGAGATTTACTCCTAGTAGAACTTCTGCACATTAGAGCAAACTAAACAAAAATGGTAGGAACCAAAGATTTTTCTTTCAGCATCTCATTGATGCATTTCTAATGTACTTTTTCTATGCAGGCATTCTTGGACAAAATGGTCCATTTTGTCCATCCCTTTTTCAGCCCAGTCTAGCATCAGAAACATGTCTAGGATGGAAACTATCAAAATTAAACCCAGAAATAATCAGTGTGAGGAGATGACATATCACATCCAAGGTAAAACTGAAAATCCCACACAATGGATGAAACATCTAGGAGTAAATATTTACTATAACATTAATACCTCCAGCCATTGCTTCTCCCTAACTTGCTAGTGCTTCTGAGTTGAGAATAGGAATTATTAAAATACAAGATTCTGCTATGATCCACTGTAGAAGAACCACAAGCAAAAGTAGATGTGACACAGAATGGCAATTGGCCTGTATTGCTTGGTGCAAATAAAAGCTGATGTATTTCAAAGTGCATGGCACCCTGAGTTAGTTTGTAATGGAAAAACTGAGATTATTATTAAATTTTTTCTGTTGCCTTCCTCTGAAGGAGGCCTTTATGTTTGGCTGTTCCAGGATGCAATAAAAAGACAAAAATCTTTCTTCCCTCCAGAGTTTCTACTTCACCTGCGTTACAGCTCTGAGTAAATCATGTCCTTTTGGCTAATTTTTTCTTGTGAATGAAACTGCAGAGCTGCTGCTCAAAAATCTCCCTTTCCAGCCAATCTCTTACTCGTCACAATGTCCTGTCCCAGGGCACTGCTACTCTGACCCTCCATCCCGACTCCAAGGGCAGCTGTGTGCCTGCTGACTGCAAATCACTTCTCTGGACTCTGTCTGCAAGTCCAGGGCCCTGCTTGTCTTGGCCCTGCCTGGCTGCAGAGATGTACCATTAAGTTTTCTTTTTTTCAGACCTTATGAAGTGTGAAGTTTGATTTCAGCCACAGATGTTCATAAAATGCAAAGTGGGAACCAACAATGCAGCAGCATGTTCCAATGACTGTGACCTCTGGCTGTCCTTGAATGTTCTAAATTGACTCTCAAGAGTTGTGAGCTTTTTCCTCATGGCTGTTGGCCCTCTATAGCATCCAGTTGTGTGTATATCCAAGCTTTTTAAACACACACAATTGGTTAAAGGAAGTACAGATTGCCTGTCTGACTTTCTGGCAGCTAATCATCTTGATGTGGTGAGGGTCTGAAAGTGGCACATTTGTTGATATGCATGGCTTATCCTCAGTGGGCAGGTAAACTCCAACTTTTCTCTTTATCTTTGCACAGTAGCTAAAACCACAGTCAGGCTTTTGCAGATGCTTTAAGGCTGGTCTTGCCCTATTATTAATGTCTTTTGAGGCATCTGTTGTATTTATTCTCTTAAATAGGATGGGAAGACTCCCTGCCAGGAACATGACGGATTACTGAAAGAATAAAAATGATGGCTATAGAGACATTACACAGCTTCTTAAATATAAATAAGAAACTGGTCTCTCCATGCAAGTACATTCAAGCTATTAATCAGCCTTTCTCTGTTATGAAAAGCATCATTTAATGCTAATATCTAGCTGTAACATCATTTCAAACAATGTGGCTTAATTCTGTCTATTATTAAGTTTCACAAGACTGTGTGCAGAAAAAAGAAAGATTAATTAAAATGAAAAAAATTTCCTGGAATCATTTTTCTTGCCTGTCAATTAAAATCATAGTAATTTGTCATTTACAAATGAAAACACCTATTTTTCCATAAAAATACATATTTAGATTCATGAAGTAAGCTGTTGGGAATTATGTAGGAAGGATCATTAGAGTTGATCAGAATGTATGGATTCTAGCCAGAGACAATAAAACAGTCTGGCCTATTATAAATTCTGCAAGTACTCTTGTGTAAAAGAATGATAGAATTTGACAGATAAATTGTTCAAACTACCAATAACTTAAATATTTTATTAAAAAAAAATGTTCTTAACATGTAAAAATGAGATCTATGTGTTTCATGAGGAGATAGAACCCTAACCAGTCAATTGCATGCTTTAACTGAATATGCATTATTTGTAAATTCATAGAACTGCCTGTCAATTTATCATGGGCTTCAGTGGTTTGAATTTATGGCTCTTTACTCTATTTGGTTATTCTGCTGCTGCATTCTCTCAGAGTAAGCTCTATATTCAAAAGAGCTTGGCTTGCCAAATTAAAAATCAGTACAGATTTTTTTTATTTTGGTTTTTTTTTCAGTACAAATCTTTTTCTTTTGGTTTACACAAAAAAGGGAGAACTCTCTGTAATAAGAACTCAAAACAAAGGATATTTACAAAGCATTTCCTTTTAGAGGTCTTCTTTTTAATTTAAAGAGAAAATAAAGTAAATTTTGTAACAGATTAGGAATCAATATAGTCCACAAAACCACCCCTTTCTTGCAGACCAGTGCAGGCACATATCTGTAACTAAGGTTTTGGGGTTCCTTCCATATAGTGCTCTGCTTGAAGCCCCACAAGGGCTGGCAGGTCAGGCTGGCTGCCCATGAGCACCACCAGGTACTTTCTGCAAGCAGCCCAGACAGGCTACTGAGGGTGGGTGGAATATGAGGAAAGGCTGAGGGAATTGAGTTTGTTCAGCCTGGAGAAGAGAAGGCTTCATAGTGACCTAATTGCCTGTACCTGAAGGGAGCCTTCAAGAAAGATGGAGAGGGGGTTTTTACAAGAGCATGTAGTGACAGGACAGGGGGAATAAAGAGGGCAGGTTTAGATTAGATATTAGGAAAAAATCCTTTATTATGAGGGTGGTGAAGCACAGGAACAGGTTGCCCAGAGAAGATGTGGATGCCCTTTTCCTGGAAATGTCCAAGACCAGGTTGAACAAGGCCTTGAACAACCTGGTCCAGTGAAGGGTGTCCCTGCCCATGGCAGGAGGGTTGGAACAAGATGATCCCTTCCAACCCAGGCCATTCTATGATTCTGTGATTACTCAGTACTAACTTTTTTTTTGAGTTTGAACATAACGTTTTGTTTCATATGATCATGATATAGTCCCTTCAGTACAGAAACGTGCTGATTTCTTCTAGTGGAAGGTCAGGATCTAATAGGGATTTCTGGGAAATGTTTTTTTGTCTGTGACTGCAAGAGCACTGCTTGTGCTTCTCTCAGTTTATTCCAATGAATAGACCTTAATGCTATCTCATCTGTGGTCCTTCTATGCACTTATGTTGCTTCTTTAGGCTTTTTTTTCCCCACAGCACAAAGCAAATTTCATATTGATTAGGATTGACTTTGTGGAAAAATTACCCACAGTGTGTCTTTGTTTCTGTTTCATCACATTTTTCTATAATTTGAAGTAAACAATTAAATAATTGTTTTCATCATACACATTAGTAAGCTTTTAGAAGTGAATATAAATAAAAACCTTTTTAACTGTAGTTTTTATTTTCCATCTTGCCCATTTTATAGGCTTATGATACAGGATGATTCCTGTCATTAGTAAATAGGATGAATCCAGCTCTTTAATATCCAAAGTAATGGAACAGTCCTTTTCCCTGTGTAGCACACACAAAATGCAAACAAATGTTTTCTATTGTGGGTAGTGTTTTTAAATTTTCCTTGTAGGGGACTTTGTGAAGTGGAATTTCACCAGTGGACAAGAGGAGAAGAAACCAGGACAGGACCTAGATAGTAAGGTGCCAAATCAGCTTGCTGTTGCTGTGCAAACTTCTCAGTCATTTTGCTGCTCCAGTGGCCTTTAGGATATATTCCTAAGAGCAGGGAGAGGTGCTGTTGGGAGACACAGATGTGACAAAGAGCAAAATGGTAGTAAAGATTTTTTTCTTTTTGGTTAAACCACTTTATTTTGGGACAAGAAAGGCTGAATTAATTTTTATGTCAAACAAGGTTGTGGAAGCTTTGAAAGCTTTAAGAAGAAATTTATTGTTGCAAAGTCAAGCGTTGATTGACTTAAGTGGGAGAGGCGATTGTGGGACTGTGGAATTTAAGGAAAAACAAAAAAAATTAAGAAGTTTCCTAGTTACTACCCAAATTTGTGTTTTAGCATAAGAAATTGAAAGACCGAGCTAGCAGTAATGCTACAGACCAAATAGCAGCAATGAAAATGTTTTTGATGTCTGCTATCACTGCTGAAGCAGAGACCAGCCCTGGTGGGAGCTGTGCTGCCCTAAGGAGCAGCTCTGCAGTCACTCAGCCTGGGCTGCTCCTTGCCTTGGCTGTGCTGGCTGCCAAGGTGAACTGTGAGCCTCTGCACAATGCAGCAGTGGGGTTTGAAGGTGTAGTGACCTCCAGAATTCTTCCAGAAACAACTAATAGTAAAAAATAGAGATTCATAAAGTATATAAACCCAGAATAAGAATCAGCCAGTCATTTCATGTCCTTGGGCTTTCCCAGAACATTCTGATTGTGTTGTTAGTCTGAAACCTTGATGGGCAAAGTGGTTGACTCAGTTCTTGTTACCTTCACTTCTTCTTGACTTTTAGAAGGTGATGTCTTATTCTTCTGTAACATATGTCTGCTTGGCTTAAAAATACTTCCTGCAGTACAAAACAAATTGTGTATTTTGGATAGTTTTGGACTTCTTAAAAATTTTTAAAACTTTTTAATTTTAATTTTATTTAATTACTCAGTTCAGGATCTCCTCCATGACTCCCCACCCCACATAGACATGTCAACATTAGTAGTTAGAAAATACTCAGATTACATTATTTTTTGATTTTCAGATTTCAACTCCTTAAATTTTATGTATCTTACTTTATTTGAATGTTCCAAAAGAGTTTCGATTGCCATGCACAATTTTATGATGACCATCCTGTTTGACTGAATTTGATCACAATTCCTAACACTTTTTGTCATACTGAAGCTCTGCAATAAAGCAGCAAATAAGAGCTCTGATATTCTTTCAGCCCTCATGTGTGCTGCTGGATCTGCCAGGGGAGTTTCTGTCACTTGATAAAGCTTGATACAATGATTTTATGCCACTCTCAGTACTTCAGTGAATATTTCTGTCAGAGGTAAGGTTCACATAAAATCAAGAGTGGTCCCATCACTTTCAGCCACTGCTTTTCCCTCAGACAGGCACACACCTTACTCTACAGCCTTAACACCTGTCAAGAATTTGTATTCAATTTGAGACACTACAAGCGTTACAATCATTGTACTTTGATTAGTTTTCACTTCTGACTGAACCAATTGGGTTCATGCTAATTGAAACTCCACATAGAGTCTGCACACTTCTAACAGCATTTCCCACTTCAGCCTAGGTGCCTATTCAGGCATCACTGCCTAGCAGGACTTTTTCCTCATCTTTTAGCTGACCCTGGTAAGAACTAAGCAAAATACTGGATTGTACATTCTATACAGAGGTCATAAAACCCTCTATGTTCAGTTTTTTTAATTGAGGAAACTTTGTTGTTTAGTTAGTATCTGTACAATTGATCTCCTGTCAGAGGCATCTCACTCTGTATCACCCAGATGCGCTTTTGGTGTGAGACAGCAGGGTCATAGCAGGTGTGCCTGTATTATGGAATTGCTACATAATGCCACAAATTGAAAGGTGTTTTATCAGAGGAGTTTTTTAAAACCAAAGTCCAGTAGCTACCAATAATATCTAGCTTCCCAGCTTGCACAGGCGTTGAAGTTTCAGGTATTGTATGCTTCTCTAGTGAGCCTTTAAGTGCCAGCCACACCATGTGACAATAAAATACATTTCCCTTTGCAATCAGTCCCTGTGAGAGGCTAAACAAATCCAGGTTTATTCACTCTTGAAGTCATTCTGCTTTTGAAACCACTATCATCCTCTATTTCTTCTCTGGAGTACAGAGAAGAATGAGTTCAGAATGAAGAGTACATTCTTGTTTCCTTTTGTTCTGAACTTGTTTTTCTGATCTCAAATATTAGTTTTTTTGTAAAAGGTATTTCCAACAAAACTCATCTTCCATGTTCTCTGACACTTGGATACTTTTTGAAACACTGGTTGATGCAGCAGTATTTTTCTATGAGTTTTCAACATTTTACTTAATGTTAAACCTTTGCAGAAGCCTTACAGCCCATTTATAGACAAACAGATCATATCTCTGCACTAACTCAGCACTATTATTTTGCAATGTGATGTACAACAGCTAGAACATCATGGACTCCAGTTTGTATTTGTTTACTTGGATAAAGGTTCTCAAGATCATGAGCATTTTTTGTTCAATACTGTGGTTGTTTCCACTACTATCTCTGTACAAAACGTCAGCTCATTCTGGAGTGTCTCACTGGAAAGGCTTGTTCATCATGGTACCCTGGGCTGATTGAAACATCTCTACAGAAGTAAAAGGAAGGCTTTTTCCATGTCAGATTTGAGGAACTTCTTTGCAGGCTAATATTGTTTTGTAACAAAGAGTTTATTACAGCCTCTGTATTGTAATAAGCTGCAATAGAAATATCATTTTATAAATAAACCCAAAGGCTATTGTACAATGCAGCTGAACATACCCAGAATCAAATCAAGTGGGATTACATTGTATGAGCTGGCACTTGGAAATCTGTGATGAAATTCTAAAAGGGTAATCTTGAGTCACTACCCACCTACTTGAATTTTATTTACATCCTGTGCCAGTGTGACTGAGAAAGTGAATTGGATGTGTGCTGATCAGGAATCCTGAAAATGTTCCGCATCCAAACATCTTCTGTACTAGGAATGGACAAACCAGAGAATTATTTGTAAATTAGTACATCTTCTCTCACTTTCTTCCAACAGGTAACGTAGCTTTTTTAAAACTTTTTTTTAATCTTTTTTTTTAACTTTTTTCTTAAATCTTTTTTTTAACTACACAAGTCCAGTTAAAGCTAAACAGACAAGAAGAAAAAAAATGGGGGTATTTTCAGGATCAGGAAGGGAAGGGGAGAGAAAATTGGTTTACCTTGCCAAGATTCACCTTTTTGATTGTCTTCAGGGTGACAGACCTCAAGTGTCTACTTCTTCTTTCCTCCTTCTCTTTCCCCTACAGTATAAAATAGGACAGATTCCTTATGGATACCAAGAATCCAAAGCAGGTTTTGTTGCTTATTGTTTGTTGACTGTCCTTCAGTAGATCCACCAGTTTCCAGTGACTCCTTCTTCATTCATTAGCCCTACAAGCGTTTTAATTTCGGGATTTGGTTAAACAAATGACAGAAAGTGGCAACCACTTTCCATTGGCTTTGTTTTGCAGCTTAGGGCTGTGAAACCAATAACAGGGTTTGTTTTTCTCATGTGTGTGGTGACATGGGGTGGTTTAACACAGTCTATTGATTTGACTTTATTATCAAGGTATCAGAGATGACATATCTGTGACTTAAGCCCACAAAACTGACTGATGGATGCATGCTGCAGTGTTGGGGTTTTTTTATATTTTTAAATATTTAGAATGCATTTGATATGGGGGTTCCCAGACTAGCAGAAATCATAAAGAAGACAAGAAAAATTACTGATATTTCTGATTAGTGTCTGAAAGTAAAATTAAATATGTTTTGAACATGCACTGACACTTGAAGTCCAGACAGATCATGTGCTGTTGACATCTCTACCTTGAACCCCCTGAAATCCACTTCTGCCCTCCTGCCACTGTTTTTGTCGGTATATTTTCCCTGTTTCATTCTCTCTACAGACATGATGTCCCTGTCCTCCAGAGCTCTTCTCAGAAAAAATTTTAACTATCTCTGGCAAAGCACCTGTCAGTAGAGTTGTTCTGTCATGGACTGACCAGTCCAGGACTTTGCTGAAGGTGTCTGCATGTCTAGACCTGCCATTTAAGGGTAAATTATCATTCTGTTTTCAGTAGATGATCTAATCACCATGAATTTACTTTCACAGGTAGACTGTGAGACGTCCATTTTAAAGTAGGAGAGGACTAGAATAAAGTAGAACATGGTAGAACACAGCAACAAAACTTCTGTTTGGTGTTAGTATACGGAAGGCTTAAAATTGTACAAATGAAGATGCAAGTATAGATTTGCCAGACTTTTTTTAAAAAAACTCACAGTCTTACTGATAGTTTCACATCCGATTAGGATATAGATGTGATCAGAGAGCTAGAATTCCATATCAATTTTTGACAGAAACCAAGGGAAGAGACAAAAAAATGGAGGAATCTGGACTACTGAGCAAAGATTTAATCTCTGTTTTTTAGAGATAGTATGAATCAGTTGTCTTTCAAGCACACGACATAAAGGATGCATTTTGTTCTGGTCTAAAGTGGTGACCAAGGCATGTGCTGATGCCAAAGAAGTATGGTCTACATGTGAGAGCACTGAGGTACTGATTAGGAAGGAGTGGACTGGGCTAAAAATTGGCTCAGACCTGAAGTATACAAACAGAAAGCTAAATGTTTGTGAATTAAACCTCTTTATAAACTGTAAAAAGCTCAGCTACAAGCACCTGAATTGAAAATATCTTGGTGTATGGCCTTCATGACACATTGGCCAAATAACATGGACATGGAAAAATGCCAGTATAGTCCTAAAATACATTAAAAAAGTATTTCTGATAGAAGAGGGGTAATCTATATCAATATAAATTGCTCTGCTGTCTCCTCATTTCTAAATAACCTTTTTATTCAACTGTGAGAAGGAATTTGAGAAACAATAAGCCCGTTTTTTTTAGGGGAAGCTAGAGTGCTTTGGCTTAGTATATTGAGAGCTAAAAGGGGATATCATTGTGAAAATAAATGAGACTAAACATCAGTTTATTACTAAATTGAAGGACAATGTCACCATAGGAACAAATGGCTATAAAAAGTTCACTGATAGGTTAAGACAGGAAAACAGAAGCAACATGGTTTTAAACAATCTGTTTGGGACAGAAAAAAACCACCAAACTCACAAAACCATACTATTAAATTCACAATGTATCTTGCTTAGCTGATGAAAAGCTGCACATAAAGCAGTGCAAAGTGGTTGCAGGATACCATTCAGTGACTCAGGATTCTTTCAGTACCTCTGCTCCTAAACATAACAAAAGAAACTTTTACCTGATGATAGTGAACACTAGACTGAACTCATATTACTGAAAGGCATCAAATTAGGAGGTTATTGGGTGCTGCTCCCAGCAACCTGGACAAAACATGGAGTGGCTAAAAGTTAACTGTGCAGGTCTCAGTCATGAGTTACCCCCAGTTCCGGGAAGGTCTCAGAGCTGGTGGAATCTCTGTGACTGTAGCAGGTCCTGGCTTACAGGACACTGCTGTGTATTCAGAGGTTGAAGCAGAGGCACAGGGGCTGCACTGTCTGTTCCTGTGTTCTCAGCCCTGTGTGCAGCGAGGAGAGAGAGTGAGCAGCTCGGAGAGTCTCAGTGGGAGCCCTAAATTGAGCAGTGCCGTTCCTAAACTATGACAACTTTTCAGAGAACAACATGAGTAATGTCTCCTTTCTCTTTTCTCTCTCATCCTTGTTGCTCTAGAAAAGCAATTTACTTATACAAGTGGATTGGGGGGAATTTGTTTTTTTCAGGGAGTTTTTTCTCATTTTGGGGAAATATTTTTTTTTTCTGCATGTCTCCCCTTTACTCTGCCATTCTTAAGTTGCAAACAGATAATTTGTTCTTTCCTCCTCTTTTGTATGTAAGTGGTGGAGGAGGGATGTTGATTTCCTTATTCCTCGTCTACATTTGCATGTCTGGCCCAGCTTAAAATATCTTCAATTCTTGCAAGTCTGCAATTAGACTTGGCAGCCCTGCTGTTTTTCAATAGGTGCAGTCCCCTGCCTAATGTTTAACTTCAGCAATAACTTCAGGAACTTCATGTCTTTGCTCTGCATGCAGTGACTAATTGCAGGGGACATGATGTGTAGCTAACCACCTCTTTTATATACTTCTGCACTAATATCATGCCTGTCTTTTCTGTAGAATGAATGTTCCCAGTTTTATCTGCTTTGATCTCATGGGAATCAATTTTCTGCTTTCTCTTTCATTAGGTGCAAATGGCACTCAAAATAAATACCCTTTCAAACATGATGTTGGACCATGGAGCACATGGCAAAATAATTCCAGTTGCAAGAGTTGTTTAAGTATCTAGAATTTCCACCCCAAAATTGTTTTCAGCATCTTCATCGGCTCTTATTTTCCCCAAACTGAGATGGAAAAAATTAAAATACTGGATTGGTCAGAAGAATGGAAACATCTAGAAAATGTAATGAGTCAGAGCTGACCCTGCAATATCTGATTTGGATTTACTGAGTCTAAAAGAGACTCTCCTTTGTGTCTGGGTTTTGAAATTGGTTCTACATGCCTACATTAATAAAAGAAGTAATTCAGGGACTTTAAAAATTTCCCATTTCTACCAGCCAGACTACAGGACTTGCACTGACTAAAAACTCTTGGTGAGCTTTAATAACGCAATATTGAAAAAGACACAGATATTGCCAGAAAATAATGTATAGCTATAAATAGCTCTGTCTTTGCTTCACTGCAGGCAGGACCAGCAATAAAAAAACATGTCCTGCTGGGCAGTGAACCCTGCTCTCCCAGTTTCCACACCCCAAGAAAACAACAAACATATTTGGGCTGACCCACATCATTAAGGAAAATTATTCACACAGTAGATCTGGGGGGCGAAACCAGCCAGAAACTGGAATGGGGTGCTGGGGATGTTCACCACACTTGAGCTTTAGCTCACTGCTTTCTTTTTCTCATTAGAACTGAAACTGAGCAACTGTGAAAGTCTTAGTTTCATGCATTCGATTTTTTTGAGGAGAAACTCAGATATATGCCTAGAGAAGGTAGTTTCTGACACCTACGATGTCCTTATTTTTGTCATTCATAAGGATTCATGTGAATTCATAAGGATTCACATGAATTGGCAGTTATAACAAATAAAAAAGGTGTGTAAATATAAAGACAATTATTTATTGAGTTTTCATCATCTTGCTGAAATCAATATAACCATGAATGCAAAAAATCATAGGAGCCATAGCTACATATGACCATTCAGCTTCACATAACCTTAGCTAATGGAGACGCTTTCCTGATTTTCAGGAAAATACTTTTGAAATATTTTTATTTTGCTTTTCTTCAGAGAGAAAGAAATCTTCTGTGTTGTAGGAATTTTTAATTTAAAGTAATTTTATGATAAATTTAACAGGATTCTTCTGTTCTTCTCCAACCTATGTTACATCTCCAGTGGTAAAAGCCCAGAATAAGACAAGCAATAAAACTTCCTAGGGGCTCCTACTGGAGGATACATTTGATTTCTTCTAAATAAAGTAGGTACTGTTGCCAGGTTCATATAATTCTGAGTATTAATTTAAACTTGAGATGGATTACTAGCTCAAAGTTAACCTTAGTGTGGAACCCAGAAGTTGGGGCTCTGGGAAGGTTATTTGCCATCTGACTCCTTTGTTCCACATGAATGGATGGTATGTTTATATTTAAATACTTACTTGGTTACCTGGTCTGTCCCTTTGGTTCCACAGATAGGAAGATACCCTCAAAGAACAGGCTATAGCTCGCTGTAGTTGGAAAAATCTCAGCATGTTTCTGACAGACACAAACACTGCCTTGTTTAGGAGAGAAATTTTTATCTTTCAGCTGCTTGTTAAGAGCCAGGACACAGGAACCTGCTTAGTTCAGTATGTACCCCCATGACTGGGTCACACAAGAAGAAATAAAATCAGCAGAGTCTGAGCTGTCTGGTTTGTGGGTTCGTTTCATACAAAAAGAGACAATAGGTACTGCCCTCCTGGGCATTTTGGGTCCTAACTGTAATTTACTCAGCAAAACAACTTGTTTAGCTAAATGGCTTCCAAAAAAGGCATATCATGTGATGTGGATATACCAAGAGATTACAGATCTGCTGCTCTTGTTATTACACTACTTGATTTGTCCTTTAAGAAAATTATTCATCAGCTTCACTGTAAATTCATTTTAGTAAATTTCATCAAAATCTATTTATTCCTTGTACTTCTTCTACACTACACTGAGGAACTTACAATTTTTAGTGTTCTAAATTCTTTTGTATTGTCTTACTGTGGAATTAGGTAATGAATACTCAAAATTGCTTTTTGGTTTCTCTTTGAAAAACTTTATGAGAACAATCTATTAAGTTTTCTCTTAAGAACTCTATTCCAGCAGTCAGATCACTTTATCCATATTTTCTCCACCTTTCTCTGTTGCCTAGAGAAAATGACAGTGAGAAAATACATAATAAGGAAATTGCATTTCCACCAAATTTTAAAAGACTTTTGAAGAGAAATACAGTTAAACCACCAAAAGAATGCTTGTTTAACACTTTGTGGTGACTTGAATGGTCTAGTACAAAGCAGTTAAATCTCAGGCTTTATGCAGCTTTTCTATTGATGCATTTCTTTGTTTTTGCAAGCAATTAGTCTTGCTTCTTATTATGTGTGTTTAGAGGTAAGTGGCAAAAATTCACTACTGTGAATTCTTATCTCAATCAAAACTAGCTCTTCAAATACTTAGGAAAAATGGTGTGACAATGCCTTGGTTTTAACAGTGTAGAATCCAATGAAAATGCTTTAAAAGTCTCTACTATTCTATTCATTATGTGAAAGTAATAGAGGCTTTTGTAACATTTCCAAAGAACAGAAATTGGCACCCTTTTCCATTCATATGAAGACTGTAGTGTCTGTTTTATGTCAGATACAAAATAAAAGGTATTATTCATCACATAGTGCTCTAATGAAATATCTGGGATAGCACAACTATATGGACTTGGAGACGAACAGCCAGAAAGAGAGGGTGGCCCATTCTATGCTCTCCTTCTCCACTCATTTCCACTTGAAGGAAGCCAGACCTGCAGCAATGGGGACCTGGGATGCGGGACCCTCTGCTGATGAACAAACCCCTTTCAGACAGAAGCTGTGGGTACAGCTGGCTTCCCACCAGTCTGCAGCTCCTGTGGCAAACAGAAAATCAGCAGGTCACATCCTGAGCTATAGAGCACCTCAGCAAAGCACCCTGGCAGTGACCTGGGGGCCGACCCTGTGGTGAAATCAGGTCTGCAGGGAGGAATGGAGCAATCCTGATGACATGTGACTAAGGAAAGCCCATACCCCCCGCCTCTCTGACCTCACCAGACCCTTTGAAACTGCAGAGAATACTCGCCAATACTTAGTGGCAGATTTCATTTCACAAGAACCATGTGAGTTAATTCTGCTGTAAATATTTCTCCACCTCATTGGAAAGATGTCATGAGCATTTGATAATATACATGAATTGCATATCCATCCCCTGCTCCTACATGATCATTAAAAACACAATTTTGCACTTCACATCCTACTGGGTGCTGACATTGTTACAACCCAATGCTCTTTCTGCTTGAGGAGTATGGTAGCTTGAGATCTAACTAGCCTGTGCCACTGAAAATCTAATTATACTTATGCTTTTTCTTGCCAGAGCTGACAGCAAGTTGAAACCTTTGGCAGGTGTTTCATTTCCATAACTATCTGTGTGCTGTGCTGTGTCTCCTGCTGTGAGCCCACACAGTACCTGCTTGTCTGATGGCTGTAATGAGAGAAATTCATTTTCTCTCTGAGGGGCTTTCCCTGCCTTCTGTGGTCACTGCTGGTGAAGTAAATGGCCTCATATATGACAGGCTCACTTTCTGCTTGTTTGTGGATATAAGCATAGTAAGCATAGTAGGGTTCTCTTGCAGACAGAAATCAAAATTTGAAGTACTAGAAGATAATTTCTGTAGTGTCAGAGCTGACAGCAGACAAAAAGAGAATGCTTTTAGGTGCACAGATATAATTTAAAGTGTAACTGGGTTGAATTAGATGGAATTTCTTAGCATTGTTTATAAGGGAAGGGTCAGACTTACAGAGAGGATGATGTGAAGAGCACTTGTCTAGGAAGACTTCTAGCTGCTCATTCTAGCACACATGACAATAGTGTAAATGGGAAAGTGAACTGTTTACAGCAGAAAAACTGTGGCATGACATTTGATATTTTGGGTTTCCTTGACCATTACGGGCGGAAGGGAAGAAGGATGACAACACAGGGTGCTGAATTTTCTCAAAAATGTTTCCATTAAAAGGCCAGACATTCCCAAAGACTGTGACTTAAAAAATGTTGTGTGTTCTCTCATCAACAATAGTTGTAGGGTTTGCCTGTTTGTTTGCTCTGGTTCGTTCTGGGAGAAGCAAGGGCAACCTGAGACTAGGGCAGGCATAGAAGCAGGCAGGCAAATTTCCTAAAAACTCAAGTGGTTACCGCTCGTTCTGCAAGTGCAGCACAATGACAGCCTATTTACACATTTAACAGATTCAGCCAATTTACCAATTACCAGGCAATGCCAAGAGCAGTACTTAGGGCTGCTTGGTAGCTGCTCTTTCAGTTCTCAATTGTAAAACAGCTGTAAGTGCTGCCCTGATACAAATGTGTGGAGAAAGAGCAGCTGAAAGCACCATGGGGTTTGATGGTCTTCTTGGGCCTTCTTCTGCCTTCTCAGAAGAATCTGCTTCTGGGCTGAGACAAGCAGGTGGGCCTTGCGTGGTGTGGTGACCATGACTGCAGAAGCTCCCACCAAGTGGGTTCTTCCCCCAGGTAAGGGTCTCACCTGGGTTACTGCCACTAGCTGTGTGTCCATCCAGGCTCACGGGGAGCTGACTGCTCAGATAAGCTGTATCAGGACACCACTAGCACAATAACCTTCCTGATGTCCCCTCTCCACCCCTCCCCACACTGAATTGCTAGGAAGAAAGATGAGGATTTCTGGGTGACAGAGCTATCCTGGTGATATCAATCTGTTGGTATCAGTTTTGAAGCCAGGACTATCTTTTTTTTGTCTTTTTTCTATGATTGGGTTGCAGGCTCTCGTCTCTTTTTATCCTTGCTTTCCTGTTCTTTTTCTCCTTTGATATTTCTCCTCTCTTTCTTTTATCTAGCTTCTGCACCCAGAATAAAAATTACTGGCAGGTTTAACCTGGGGAATTATGTTTACTTTGCTTGCCTGTTCAGGTAAGGCTTATACAGTTAAGAATACTTATAGCTGCTGGAAGGCATTTAACACAGGGGATTATTTCCAGGTACCTTTGCTGAGCTGCCCTTCCGTGATGGGAAACAAAAGTATCTCATTTTACAGCTGCTAAAATTCTTTGCTAAGTCAAACATACTAAGTCAAGGAATACTTCTGGGTTTGCTGGTGTATGAAATGTGTACACTCTGGCAAGGGAACTGCAGTTCTTGGGAGAAGCAGTAGCAGTCATAGCCCTCTGTACTGGGAAGCAATCTATTCCTGTGAGGTCTGATGTGCTCTCTCAGCACAAGCTCATGATGCTATCTCAGAGAAAAATAGACCCTCTCTATGCTTTTTTCCCCTTCTGCAAATGAGTAGGAAGCTTTTGATTATTTTTTTTGTTGTTTGTTTCTCGTTGTTTTTGTTTGGTTGGTTTAGGTTTTGGGTTTTTTTTTTTAATGTTCTCTTGCATTTTGTTAGAACACTGATCTCAAACTCTTCTATTGCTGCAGGGGGTAAGGGCTGAGGAAACAGTCTACTGTTTCTAAGCAGGCATAGTGAGTTCTTTCCTGTTATAGTTGGTAGTTTTAATAAAATATTTCAGAAAATTTGACAGCTAATAATAAACCTTAAAAATCTCTTATCTTTACAGAGCCAGTATAAAATTTTCCTCAGTTTTGGGCCCATTACCTTGTCACTATGCTATGTAGAGCCTATGTCTTACAAAGCCACTCTCTCTAAATAAAAGGATTTCAAGTAATGGTAAAGCTCATGCCACAACCTGTTCTCATGCTTTTCCACCCTAATTTTTGGAAATATCTGTATTTAACAGTAGCGAATATTCTAGTTTCAGCAATGTGGCATTAGTTTTGTGTGCTATGAGCGTCATCTGAAGTGCAGTATGTCTCCCTATGTGTTTGAGTCATTAATTCACATTTTTCCTTATTCTTGAAATCTAGTGATTAAATATGACCTCCAATTTCCATTTCACAAACTACTATTGAAATGTTTCTTTGAGTTACTGGAATTGTTTGGTCAGAAGCACTGTATAATACATTTCAAAGAGCTGGGAAGACAAGCAGAAGATGGGAAGATGTGCTTCAAATTAGGCCTGTGTTTGTTACCATAGCAATGTAATAACACAGCAAAACTCTCCACAGATATTATTCTAAATACCCTACTTTTACAGTTTCTCAAGGACATAGAAAGACCAGCTACTATACTTTTCCTTGTCAAATCCCAGAATGTGGGAGTCAGGGAGTAGGGAAAATCCTCTTTTAGTGTTTCTTCTTTGTAGGTTTCTATTAGTAGTTAAAAATATTTTATCACAGTTGATAGTTATATTCGTGTTTTGATTCCATTCCACAATTATAGCCGGCATAAACATACAAAATTGTATTGAAATTAAAATAAAAGACAATAGAACCATGAAAGGAAACTGATCAAATCTCAGCTACAAATTACAGGGAACTGGGATATGATTGCAGGCTATGTGCAATGCAGGTAGATCAGTCAGAAGGCATTAAAGAAATTCAATGGAACGTTGAAGTGCTGGCAAGGTCTACCACTTCAAAGAAAACAGGACATCAGACACACCAGTGAAAACCTGATTATTCACCAAAGCCAAGGTCAAAAGGCAATGATCAGACAAAAGGTTGGGAAGACTTCTTGAAATGGGAACAGAATGTCAAGCAAGGCTCACTGTTGTCCTAGCTCAGATGGACAAAGCAAAACTGTCTTGCCATAGAGACAAGTTGATGATGTGGTTCAGCTCCCTGGCTCTCCAGCACAGGTCAGACTGGGCTCCAAAAGTGTATTCCTCTTGGACTGACTTGCTCTCAGACAATTATCTGGTATTGGTGAAAAGATGGTTAGAAGTGGAGCTACTTGGAGTCTACAGTTCTGTCACAGGAATACCTGCAGGATAACAGCCCTGCCATGATTCAAAGCCTTTGGCTGAACTCCAGAGTGCCTTTTGTTAGCCTGGCCTTTGTTTTCTCATTTGGTTTAGATGAGAATACATCGTGCTAGTAAGTCAACTTATTGTAATTAAAGTGCCTCTAAACTTGTAAATGATCATCTCAGTGTGTTGAGCTGCTGTTCTCCAGTTACAAATGATTACTGAGTTGTCATCTGTACAGCCATTTGGGTTCTTTTATTATGCTTAAAATTGGTCCTTTGCGTTGATGTACAAACCTCAGTTTTCAGATCTTACAGCTCATGATTTCAGCTGACCCCTTATAAACTAATAATCAAGTAGTTCTCTGGAGCTGAGTCATCTTTAACTTTCCCTAATTCCTAGCAACCAGACATCAAAATGCATACTTAAAAGTCTCATGGTAGAAATTGCTGTCTCTCTGACTCCAGGGGTGAAGTGGGAGTTATATATTTCCTTTACTTTTTTTTTCACCACATGCTGGTCCAATTAAACAATCAAGGTTCTAATGCTTTCAAAATTTGATTTTGGGTTTTGATATTCTATCTGTGCCAATTTAGGCTCTGTATGTATATTTTGACTGTGCTGGTCCTGAATCCACTGAACTGAATCTCTTATATTAACTCTTTTTTTTTGCAGTGCATTTGAAAAGGATTTCTGTCATCATTGATACATGTGATACAAGGAGATGGACCCTCAGACAGGTGAAGTTCATGTACCACAGAGCTTGTGATCTAAATTTGGGGTAGGAAAGCTCTGTTCCTGTTTCCTTTTAGAAAATGTGACAACAATGGTTCCCCAGGGACGGCTTTAGCTGAGGTACTTTATCAGTTTTTCTTATCATCAGTCAGTCAGGGCTCTCCGTTGTTCCTTTATATCTACACCAGTACAGAAAAGAATACAAAACTGCAGTTTAAAAAGTGGTTTTGTTCTGTTTTTCATATAGCATTTATATAACTTAAAAAAAAATAAAAATCAACCAACCAAACCCAAACAACAACAAAACAAACAAAGAAAAAATTAAAACCAGACCACAATGCACAAATGCATATCTTACTGGCAAAATCTCTGCCAACGTGGCAAATCAACATAGCCCAGCAGAGTGACAATTTATCCAGCCATAATGTTCTCAGTGCTCTCATTATTGCACTACAAGCTCCTGAGAGAAGAGCTATGAGCTTTATAGTGCAGAGTCCTTACCTTTCTCTTTTGAACTCATGTATGTGCTGCAAATCTGCAACACAAAACTAGGATCAGATAAAACTTGTAAAACATCATAAATACAATACAAGCTTTCATTACGCAGGGGATGTCAACATATTTTTTTCTTTGGGGAAATAAAGAGAATGTTTATAAGTGAGACAGAGTCTTTTGTTGTTTAAGAAAAAGAAATTAAATCCATTCATAATATGAAGTTCGAATTTTCAGTCCTGCCAGCCTAGTGTCCAGACAGCACCTGTTCCTGCCTGACTGTCATAAAGCCAGCCCAAAATAATTAGGAGTGGAAGTAGCAAAGGATATGTTTTCAAATGAGTTTTTTATTCTCTACCCAGTTTTTGGCCTTTAAGTATACTAGCTGTATATTTCAAATTCTTCTTCACAACCATGTTACTTGAGAAGGAGATAGAGAAGCAAGGGTAACCTACTATTTCCCTCTTCTCCCCTGCCTTGAAGAAAAAAGTTTCCGAAATCCAACGCTTCTAAATATTGCACAGGTGCTTGGACTTTTTAAGGCACCCTCAACCTACAATGTACAGAAAGAGAGAAGCCTTTTGCTTGCAAAGGCTGATTAACTCACTTTTTGTCTTTGCTCAGATGCTGGTAGTGAAGGAATATATCAGAAACCTGAGCAAGACAGCCTGGAAGTAATAACGTGCCTATTGAAATCCTCAAGTTAAAATTAGACTCTGCATAAAAAATACAAATACAATATAAATTGACAAATATTTTTAAAGTGTTTCCTTCCTTTAAGTCGCCCATCTATTAAACTGACATTTTCCCCTGCTTTGAGGGAACATTAATAGCACTGACTTTTGCAAGAGAAACGGAAAATGACAAATTTGTTCTTGATGATTCATGGTTAAAAAAGAGACCAACAAAAAGTCTCTGTTAGACTGTTACATGAGTTATCTTCTAATTCTTATTGTGCTTAAAACTTGCAGCTGGTATCAGGCACTGAAATGAATGTTTTCCTTGCAGGCTTATAAACTAGAAAATGTATTACTACTAAAACCATGAAGATGCCATCTTCACTTTTAAAAGAATAAAAGTGAAGGTTTTTAAAAAATGAAGTGATTTTTTATTAGTATTTTTTATTATTATTTAGTAAATGACAGTAAATATCCTGAGTTTTAGCTATAAGACCCAGTAAAAAGACAATGAGTGGTTTCTGAGCTGCACAAAGATCATTGCTGGATGTTCAGTGCAACAGCACCCTCTATGTCTGATGACTTCTAAATGCATCCCTTGCTCCAAGGTGCACTGTGCCAGGGCACAATGGCATTTCTCGTTAACTACGGGCCTCTTAATCTGATTTTAACAGCTAACCAAGATTAAAGCAAATTATAAACACAGGAGTAATTAAAGACATAAAGAACAGGATAAAAAGCAGGAGTTTAACACAACTCTTTGCCTGCTATCTTTCTTTTGTGTAGTAAAAAACACCAATTTTGCTGGCAAAGGAACTGAGACGATGCAAGTCGTGCTGCCTTTAGTAAAGGATTTGGTGTTGTATGTCATGAAAACTTACTAATTTACAGAAAATAGAAAGTAGTGCAGCACTTGGACAAAGGAGACACAAGAGTAGGTTTTACTGAAATAAAAATAAAATGCTGGAAGACAGTTACTTGAGGAATTATCTGTGAACTCTAAATTACAAGATAGGGCCATAGGAGTCAAGGCAAATGTAGTTTTAGGCTATGAGAGACATACTATTTCTGCAAAGAGTATTGAAGTACATTGTCCTTTTACAAAACCTTGCTAAAATCTTCCCTGGCATATAATGTGCAATTGTGGTCACTTATATTTTTTAAAGTAAGAGTGCAAAATCAGACTGGAACACTGAAAAAATCTATAAGGGGAAAATAGGAAAAATAGAAGACTTGTGTTTTAAGAGACAAACAAAGGTATCCTTATTGTTTCAGGTTTGGTTTTTTTTTCTTAATAAGAATCTTCAAAGTTTGCTGTCATATGAATGTGGAGAAATCAAATTAATTTTTGTTTCCTCTTAGTGAAGTTAGTGTTTCACTTACTCTGTCATGATTTTTGATGAGGAAAGAGCAAAGCCTCCCGGACATAAAAAGGTCAGAGAAGGTATGGAAGTTTTCAGTTCATATTTTTGGCCCACTGATTTTCTGATAAGTAATAGATGAAGCCTTCAAATAAAACAGCTGGAGATGTTGATAGTGTTTTCTTCTCTGGTGATACCTTTATCGTAAGTGGAGTTTTGACTGGAGAGTGAAGGCTTCCTCTTCTGCAAAAATATTTTGGTTATGGCACTCTCTGTTTGTGTGTGAGGGATGCAAACTGTACATTTAATATTTTATTGTCTCCAAAACAGATATATTTGCTCTTGGATTGAAGTAGCAAAAGCTGTCAGAAAGATTTTGTCATTTTATTCAGTTTGTTTTTGATGCTGTCAGTGGCTCTACTGCTGTAGGGTTGCCCCGTTCCCTGGAGGGCAGAAATACAGAAGTTTCAAAGACATGGCCATTGTTTAGAAGAACTGGCAAATACTGAGGTGAAGGACTTTGGTAACACACACAGTATTTGTTTGCCAATTCAATACACTTATAGATAACTTTTCCCAGGTTCATTAATTCCTGCATTATTTCTGTACTATTTGAATTTTTTTTTACTGTTTTTAAAAGATGCTTTCATCTGGAATATGCATTCTGAATCCAGCCTTCAAAGCATTCACTCATTTTCCTAGTTGTGCTCTAAGTCTGTGCTGCCAACTGTGTCAGTCCCTTTATGAGTGTTTTTAGGGGAAGTTCACAAGGTGGTGCTGTATGATTTTCCACGTCAGTTTGGATAACTACTCCATGACACTTTAAATTTCAGACCAGCTTCTGCCTCCAATGCTGTTTGCTGCCTGTCTGGGTTCCCTGTTATGTTATTAAGGATTTTTTAAAATTTTGTTCTTAGAGCAGAAAACATGGAGAATTGTTTGTTAGTACCGATCTACAAGGAAAGGGGTCAACTCCTTGCTAACTTCTGAAGTGGTGTATAAGAAAAATTATATCAGATGGTGTTGGAGATACACCCAGAAAACTGCATTTTCTTCTCTCTAGGAATGCTTCCAAAAACAAACTTAGTAATTGCTTAATTGCTTGAAGTATCCTGAGGATACTTTGAAGAAAACGAGGATCGTATTGGATAACTTATAATAGAAGGCTGCAAACCAGGCTTGCACATTTTCATGGCCCTAGGGTTGAAATCTTACAAGGGAATTTGGAAGATTTGACTACTTGTGTCACAGAGGAAACAAGAGCAAAAGATTTCATTCTCTGCAACACATTCACATTTTGAGAAATCTTTCCCTTCCCTTTTTCCTTCATTAAGTTTTTATTGTTTCATTCAATGGATTTCTTTCCAGTTAATTTCAGTCCACCTTAGACATTTTTATAATTTTCTCACCACTGCCTCTGTGACCTCTAGCTCATGTGATTTGCTATGTGTTGACATCTTCTTCAAAAGAAGGTAATTTTACTGTCATGAGTCAAGTAGTCATCTTGCTCACTATAAAAGGGAAGAGGCCATACAAGCTTTCATATGCAGATTACATTAAAATATATTTGTAATGATTTATAGTTATTACTGTATTAATGTAAATATAGTTATTTTGCATCTTATGTAATACTTTACACTTCCATTTTACGAGGCTATAGTTACAGCAGCTGAAAAACAGGATAGTGAATTTTAAAACTCATAAAAGGAAGCAGTTTCTAAATGTTCAAATAAGAGGAAGCAGACAAAGGTGTTGAGTGTCCTGTGTTTACTAAAGCAGCAGTGGCTGAAAAATGTCCTTTCAGCTTTGAGATGTTGTGTGGTACACTCTTGGAGAGGTGCAAACAGAACTTGTGCTTGAGAGTTCTGTTTTCCAACAGAATAAACAAACCAGTTTGGTTTAAATTGCATTTTCTTTTCAAACATCCTATTTGTACAAAAGTTTTTGGTGTCCTGACCCAGGTATGCAAAACTTTGTATTTTGTCTTGTTAAACCTCATGAGATTCCCATGGGCCCACTTCTCAAGCTTGTCCTGCTCCCTCTGGATGGCATCCTGTCCCTTAGGTGTGCCAACAGCACCACTCAGCTTGGTGTCACCTGCAAACTTGCTGAGGGTGCACTTGATCCCTTTGTCCATGAGATTGAGGAAGATATTAAACTGTATTGTATGGACCCCTGAGGGGCACCACTTATCACTGATGTCCACCAGAGCTCTGAGCCATTAACATTATCCTCCTACCAGTTTCTCATTCATCTTGCAGCCCATCAAATCCATGTGTCTCCAATTTAGAGAGAAGGATGTTGTGAGGGACTGTGTCAAAGGCTTTACAAAATCCACAAAAATTACTTTTGGAGCCTTTCCCTTGTCCACAGAAATGTTCCTGCAGAGCATTTGTATTTCTAGCTGGCTCCCCAGCACTTACCTTGTCTTATGGCTCTTGTGCTGCTGTCTCTTACCATGACGACAATGCAAGCACAGTCTGGAAAACCTTCCCAGCAAGCTTCAATTCCAAGAGCTCTTTCTCTGAGAATTGGCATCCTCCAAAAATGAAGGGCAGAAAAAAGCGTTTAGGCTTTCAAAGATTTTTTTTTTTTAATCATTCTTATAATGTTTTTAAATGCATCTCGAAGACTTTGATGGAGATTAAAGAGGAGTTACAAAATAGCAAGCCATTATGGCATTGATTTCAGCTTTCTTTCTCCACTGCCTTTTATTTTTTAAGCTTGTATATTATTTCTTGATAAGGCTTTTCTGAACACGACATTTGTTCCTTCAGTCTACCCCAGAGATACAGCTCAGCAAGGAAAACAAGGAGGGGAATAAAGCAGAGGCAAGACCATTGTAAATCAGCTTGCAGCCTCTTCTGGAGGCATTGTAGTTCTGTGCCAATCCCTGTTTGGACCAGTACCCAAATGCTTCACATTGTTTTGAATTACAGAGAAGTCATCATCTTTGCTTTGGGCTACAGAAAAAACTGTTAATCTAATTTTGTTGCTAAATGAAAATAAAAGACCCCAAAGAAATCTTTCAGGCTCAATAAAAGTTCAGAAGAAACATCCTTTTAGAAATGAATACTCTCTGAGCAAAATACAGGTTATACTTGAAAATGAAATCTGGAGTGCTTTTTTGGAGTCAATATTATGTAGAGGAGTAGTGACAGCCTAAAACATTATATAAATCCCTTTTTAAGCAGCAAATATAATAATCGACTAAGTTTTCTTTATAGTGTCTCATAATGTCGACTAAGTTTTCTTTAAACAACCTTGCAAAGATTTGGGCACATTTTGGTAAGAAGAATCAAGGTAAACACTAGAATTTTTGACCAAAATTAAGACACATGAGAAATTGGTACAGTTTGG
>WBNO01031648.1:150-19319 GCA_013400575.1 Peucedramus taeniatus | reverse complement strand
TTTTTTTTTTCTCATGTGGGGGAAGAAAAATTAACTGAAGCTTTTAGAAATGCAGAAAGATAAATTTCTTTTAAACCTATTTTGTCTTTAGAAATTGAACATGACTGTGAGAAAATGTATTTAAACCATGACATGACTGAAATTGGTTAAAAGATGAAAATAACTTCAGTTAATTGTTCTAAATAGGGATTAATTTAAAAAAAAATCTTATCACTTTTTCATTCTGATTTTTGGTATAATTTTTCTGCTATATTTGTCCTATAATTCCCAGTATAAAAAAAAATGCTTACAAATTGCAGCCTTCTGAATTTCAATCATAGTCTTTTCAATAAGAAATTGTTTCAGTTAAAAAATAATAAACTGAGGGAAATGAACTTGTTTCCAGCTTTTACATGAAAAATTAATGCCAAGAAAACAATAAAGCACACTATTAAAAAGCCAGCTTAAAAATAACTTAAATGCTTTTAATTGTAGAATTTAGTAAAAATATTTATCTAAATATCAACATACTATTGTTTTTATTTTACAACCTCATGTCTTCCTTATTCAAAGTAATTGCCACCTTGCACGACTTGAGAAACTCATTATTCTGTGATGACTGTAAGTTGCCTGATTCTACTTTAGTGAAGTCTATTTCAAAGCATATTTTACACGAAAGCCTTATGGCTACTGCTGTACTATGGAAAGTGGCTTAACTGCATGTTTTAGTGGGATTTAGTAGTGAATATTTCTGGGTGCAACACACATTGTCGCCTTTTTACTAGAAGTATGAATGATCCTTCCCAACATCACTTGGGTTTTACTTCTTGAAAAAAATGTGTTTGAAAGTATAGCTGTATCATCCCAATGATTAGAATAAAAAGTGTTAAATTATTGTAGTTATAAGAACTTGTGGGCATAAAGGACTGTTTTAAAATGTATAAAATTTCCTAAATGTCTGAGTACTATGAGCATCACAGGAAAGTGTTCTGTTTTTCCCTTGCAGAAATGCTTTATTTAGTAGTTGTTTCATATTCCTGGTATTACTGAGAAGTCTATATCATCCTAAAGCACATTTTTTAAATTTTGTTTCTGTTGATGTGCTATTAGAAGCTTTGCTTTGTTGTTTTCAGCTGCTGTTAGGTGTATGTGCTGATTGAACTCGCTTCATTCATACAGCAAGGAGAAAAATGCTGTATACTGATGTCTGATGTGCAGACCATTTGTAAGCAGTACCAGTTTTCCACATAGCAGTGTTGCTCTCCAATGGTCTTGGTCTCTCTGTCACACCTAGCTCAATTACAGGCAGATGACTGATTTACATCATTTAAAACTCCAGAAATGTGTGAATCAATAGTTTAGTGCATCAACGAGAGAGCAGCCCTGCAGTGTTTTCCCTTCTCTGCATGATCCATAGCATCAGCTAGGAAGCTGAATCAAGGGGAGTCCATGCCCCAGGAACTCCCTGGGGACTGAGAAGGTGTAACTCAGGGAAGAAGTGTCCCCAGAGCCCCGGTGTCTGATGTCAGCAGCAGGGAGTCAGGACAGCTGCTTTCCTTTTGGAGAAGTGCACACAGAATTAATAGCAGGCAGGAAAATCCCTGGGGTGTAAGACTTGTCTGTAGAAACCAGGACAGCTTTTGGTTCCTAGTCTTCAAGCCATAATTATTTGACTTAATAACTCTTTTGTCGTCATCTTGTTATTAATAACCCGATGGTGCTTTAAAATGTCTAACATTCCTTTAACCCTAGACATGATCCTCCTGTATTTATAAAAAATTGGGTTTTCTTTATTTCTTCTGTACACATTGCTCTTCTACTGTTCAAATCTGTATACAGCTTTGTCTTGCCTTTTGTTGTTTACTCAGCTAACCAAATTTCTACTTTACTCTTTGGTTATTTGGGTGTAGAACTTAGTCACAGATATTTTTTTCCTCCCTTCCACCTCCCCTCCTCTTACACCTCATTTGAAAAAACTTTATTCTGTTTCTGTAGCATTTCCCAGTGCTTATAACAAGAGGTACTTAATTTCTGGGTGAGGCAAGTAGTTATCAGCACTTACCTACCACACAAAAGGGACAAATGTTTAACATCACTGAATGATATCAAGAAGAGTTCAGCACTCTCTGGAGGCTAATTTTGGATGGCTTGGGGCATTGACTCAGAGCTACATGCTGAGGGCACCAGTAGATATAGCTTCCTTTCTTTTATTTTCCATATTTCAGCCTTTCAGTTGATACTTGTTGTTTGCTTTGGGTTGGTTTTGAAGTAGCTTGTTGTAATGCAGAGAAAAGGGCAGATTCCCTTTGGTGATTTACTGAAAAGCATTTCTAGTATCACTTCAAAATTACCTCACTTGTGTTTTCATCACAGACATAATTGTATGAAGAGGTTAGATTATCTCATCAAAGGTAGAGGGTCACACTCCAGTAATCAAAAGCATCTTTTATAGCCTCTTTTTGCAATCTGCTGCTAATGTCACACTTTTCTGCACACTTTCATAAAAGGCAATACATTTAAGATATCTTGTATAGGCTTGATCCAAAGATGTGAATCTCAACTGAACCTGTATATGTGTGTCACTCAGATGACTTGCTGAACATTTCAACTTTTTCTGTATTGCAGTTTGTAAATTTAAAGTCAGAGGCTCCTTTTTTTTTTCCTTCTGCAAGTGGATGTCAAATATTTAATTATTTTTATCTGGATGCCCTAGCCCCAGATTAGATACAAATAACAGTAACATTTCTAAAGGGCTATCAGTTACAAAAAAGAATGTGGTATAGTGTATTATGTCTGCCTGCTGGTATTTATTTATGTGGGCAATGTTTACACAAAATGGCAAATGCAACAAGTGATGTTTTTGCAAGTGTCATGACGCCTTCCAAATATGATCATTTAAAAGATGAAAGCAGAAAAGCACCTGGAAAAGGGAGCCCTATCCTACAGCTAATCCCAGGTTTGAGGATGCAGATGAATGTGGTTGCTGACATGGAGAGAAAGTGGAAAAGTTAGCCAAGGCTGGCTGTCAAGCTGCCTCTGTGATGCCTTGGTGCTGAGGAAGCTGTAGGCATGGAGGCCTCCACCCACACTGAAGACTAAATAAATGCTCTTAAGTGGGTTTTTAGGCCTTTATTTTGAGTGGGGTTGAGTTTCCCATTGTCCCTCATAATCTGTGCACTAGGCTGTCCTAAGTTGTGGTGCCATCACCACACAGGCAAACCAGCTGTGAAACATGTCACTTCAACCATAAGCTCGCTTGGTATTTCTGTGAGCGTGCAGGTATGGCACATTCATCTTATACACAAATCTTTTAAAATCTCAGCCATTGCATGGTCACTTAAAAGTGACCATCAAGTAACACAAATTGCAGCTAGAGCTAAGGAAGCAACCTTGCTCATGTCACATCTCCCTCCAAACCTGCTCATGATGTTGTAATGTCCCTGTCAGGAATAGGAACAGAGGGAGAAGGGGCAGGATTTGGGCATAACTTAGATCAAGCACCTGACATGGTCTTCTGCACGGAGTGCCGTGGCAGTGATGTCATGAGAGAAGCAGGTGGATTCTGTGGGTGTTGCAGGGCAGGTGAGACTGCACTTTCCAGCTGAAGAATGGTGTGGATGGGCAATTGGGTTAGGAGGCAAAGCAGCCAGTTTGCACTATGGGTACTGTTTGACCTTGTCAAAGGGAGAATTGAAGAATCTGGTAGGGCAAAAGGCTCTGAACCACTGCAGGCATGAAGGAGTGCCTAGTAAAAAGGCAATGTAGATGTAATTACAATAAGGAGATACCTTAGCAAGAATGATTCTCTTGTGGTCAAGTAGGTCAATACCAGGTCCTTACAGGACATTGCAGGTAGCCAATCTAAAAAGGAAGTTCAAGAGAAAAAATTAACTTCTGTAAAATAACTCTTTGGCAAAAGAGATGAGCCAATGTCTTAAAAAGCCCTCTTCAGTCCATTTGTTTTATCAAATTAAGGGCTAAGAACATAAAAATGACATATCTACTGATTTTCAAGGTTTTGGTGGGCTGTGTATTGCCAGTGAGTCAGTAATTACCCTCTTACTGTCCTTGATCTATGTAAAGAGGGAACAGGTACAAGCATTTCAGAAGCTGTAAAAGCTTTGTCGTTCAATTACCGTTGTTGAGAACATGGAGTGCTCAAAGGAGCTGTTTGAAAGGAAAACGTAGCTTTTACAGCTTCCAAAATTGTTGTGACAGGCTTTATTGTGGTCCTTGTCTTATCTTTTTCTGAGGAAATTGAAAGTGAGCAGCCACTTTAGAAGTTTCTTTTCTGTCCTTCTGCCAGGCTCCTTCCAACATGTTAAATGGGATGTAAGTTTGTGCCTCAAGAGCGATGTCTAATCTGATGAATTTTTTGAGTTAAGTGCTTTCCTCTTAACTTTCCCAGCTCCCTCTGTACAAATGAATTCAGAGAGCAGAGAGCTTCTTGATGTTATTTTGCATTTATCTTTCACATATACAGGTGGGCTAGTGATGCATTATTCCAGTTTTCAGGAGAGTAAGGTCTCCTAAGCCATGAAGAAAAGGCTTTGTGTTGGACGTGAATGAAAGAGGCTTCATACGACCTTAAGATGGTGCCCTGAGAACAAGAATATGTTTCCTTTTATGTCATTTTTTCTTGTTCTTTACCTGTGTTAGAGAGACCAGCCATGCTAATTTCGAAGTATTCTTGTGCTCAGTAGATTTCAAGACATCTGTTTGCTTGATGTTTTTCTTGGATATGTAAAGAAAGGGCTGTGCAGCACAATACAGCAGTGTATGACCAGGTGGCTTACTGACTATGCTGTCACTTCTCCAGGCTGCTAAAGATACTGGCTGAGAGAAGTGATGCAAATATACTGTAAATTAATTTTACAAAAGAAAATTAATTAAGTATTTTGGGAGGTTCTGGTCTGGTCTCTTGAAGTTTTGTCAAATTCCAAAAGCAATAATAATATTGAAAATTATATAGCATACTCAGAAATAATTAATTGCATTCCTGATGATGGAACATGTAATTTCAGCTGCTGGTAATCTATACAAGTATAAACTTATAATTTTTAAACTTGAAGTCAAACATTTTATAACCTAGGCGTGAAAAACTTTGACATTTAATACTTCAAGGACTATTTCTACCATTGCTTTAAATTCATATTAGCCATGTTTAAAATTAAAAAATTTAATGCAGTGTTGCTTGATGAAGAGTAGTTGGCTTCTCACATGCCTTTTCCAAGGGAAGAATAATTAAAATAAATGTGAAGTTCAGAAAGAATTGGTTTATTATTACATTTTATAATAGAAAGAAAAGCTGAGAGCAAAGTTAATGAAAGCAAAGGTCAATAGGGAAAGTTTAGTAAATTGTAATGGTTTTCATGTTAGACAGTCACTGAAGGCAAACATTTCATCTGTAGATGTGTACATACATTTTCTGCTAAAAGTAATGGAAATTAGGTAGAGCTAACTGAGGGATGAAATTTTAAAAAGAAAACTCTGAAACCTGAATGTGTGGAATCCATGGGCTCGAAAATACGCGAGCAACTTCTGTCAGACATCATAGTTTTTCACTTCATGTGCAGCAGGGGGCATTTAGGTTACTGCACACATGTATGGAGGTAGCAATTGATGCCAACAGATAACATGAAGATGTTCCCCTCATTTCTTTGTCTATAGCAATGGAAGACTTTCTTACTGCAGTAAAACTCTGACAAAAGCACTGTACCAATTTGCCATTAGCTAATGAAAAATGCAGCATTTCAGTTCCATTTTACCAACTTATTTTTGGAAAATAAGCCCAAATCTTGAATGGAGCATATCAGGAAGATATATGTTCCTACCCCAGCAAATGTTCTAAAGCAAATTGTACTAGTGCTCCTGTAACTCAAGCTGGATCCCAACACTTCCTTTTTCAACCCAGGGTTTGATAAGACAAGGGAAAATTTACTTAAAAGGTTCATTCTAAAGATCCATATCTCTTATATTCAGACTGTTGTGCCTCCCTGAAACTGTACTTCATTCACCATCCTTGTTTCCCTGAATCCCTCTGTAGGGAAGGTACTGCTCATACAGTTTTTCTGCTGCAGGCAAAGAAAGATGACACAGGAGTGATGCCTTCCAAGGACTGGAGTTTAGACAGGCAGTCTGCTCAAGGAGGGAAGGGAGAGCTTAAGCAAACTACAAGATACTTCAGAAAAAGATATTGTTTGGGGCTCTTGCAAAAATTTTGACTTAAAGTGGGGTGAAACTTTCTCTGAAACTTTTGGTAGAAAAATCTCCACTATTCTAATAATCTGTAGTCCTCAATTACAGTGGAAAAGAGAGCAAGAAAGACAAAACTGCAGTCAGTTCGTTAGTATCTTCCATTCAAAAACACAAACATACCTAATAAGCACTATGGTGTTAGCATAAAAACATCTCAACAAGATAGAAAATGTTTACAGAAGAAACATTTAGGGCCTAAAAGCTGCTATTTCTGTGGACATATTACAAGTCCAGGGTGGAAGTCACAGAGTTTCCTCTCCGCAGTGAGTTTAAAAAACCAAAAACTTGAGAGGATGACATTGGACAAATCAATGGGAAAGTAAACAAAATATCTATAAAAAATATAGAGACCAGTGAAATGTAATATTTTCCATTTTTCACTGATAATTATGGCTCATTGAGAGAGGCAGAGGTGAAAGGAAGGAAAGGAAAATCTTTCAAGTTTCCTTTATTCTCCTTTTCGTGTATAAGGACTGAAAAAGTGCTAAGTGAATCAATGTAACTGTTATTTTGAATTGTGGAGTGCTAATCATACTCCTCAAGAGAAAGTGGCATATGTTTCTTTTGATAGCATGTTATTGATTCCTTGCCTCATTAAAGTCTAAAATGCAGGTGAGTTCTTTCTTCAAAAAATAAAAAACAGTACTTGCTGCAAAAGGGGCTTTTAGTAATTTCATTGCTAGTAACTGTCATTCTCTTTATATGGTTTAGTGATAAATAGACTTCAATTAATACCTACTTGATAATGGATCTACTGATGTTGTGGGTTTATTAAAATTTAGCACTTTGAGGAAAGTATTTCTCATTATATGTAAAACTAGCTAATAGGAAGTTTAGAAAAGTTGCAGGATTGATCAGATACATAAAGACTGAAAGAATTTTAAAGGTTTCAGGTTTCATCTTTGGTGCTTATGGAATTGCTTCATTTAGTCTTTCGTGTTTTTGTCATTATACAATCACGAAAGGCTGGTCTCTTGTCTACATAGAGCTGTACATGAAGGGAACTATTTCAGATGCCTTACTGTGTTTTCAGCTTCTCTAATCTGTTTTTTCAGCATCAGTTCTATGTGAGACCAAAAGGTTACTTTCATAGCCATGTACCAGATCCTATCTTCAGCTAAACTGGGTAGAGACCCGATCTTATAGTTATAGATGTCCTTAAGCTCCTAATAATGCTTTTTTTTATTCTTCTCCCTCTTCCCCCACCCTTATCCTGATGTTATTTCTGTAAATGAAGACATTAGTTTTAAGCCCAGAGAAGTGAGTAAAACACACATCTACTGTCTCCAGCAAGAGGGTAAGGAGAGAGGGACTTGCACTAAGAGCTTGAAATTATTTTTCAAATACCTATGCATTAGGTAAGCCTAAATTAAACAAACAAAAACCTTGTAATTAGTCCTTACTACCTTTTAAATATTACTTAGAACACATCCTTTTCCCCTGCTCTCTTGGGAAAATCTCACAGGGTCTCAGTACATTGCTGTGGAGCTAATTTGGCAGGTAGTATAGCAGGGTCCTTAGGGGTCACCAACACATGTGAGAGAGGAGAAAGTGAAGAATTGAAGGCACCCTGAGTGTGAAGATCCTTTTGCTTCAAATTCTCCCTCTGCACGTTATCATTCTTCGCAATACTCTCAGTCTCTTCATAATTGTTAATATCTTCCCCTTCAAAACTTACCTAGAAATAAAATTTCCTTTATTTTCATTAGTACCAGCCTGAGAGAAAAGTATTTGTTGAGGTTTTTGCCTCAGTCAGAGAAGGGGAAAGTTGCTGATGATGTGGATTGCCAAAACAGTTGTGCAGAGCATTGAAGGAGACTAGCCAGGTCATGGAAATCTTTTCCCATCCTCCACCTATGCCTGTCTCTTCCCCTGAACATGTTTTCAGGACCTCATAGAGGAAAGAGAAATGTTTACCTTCGGTGCTCTCTATTTCTTTCTGTGGAAGTACAGTTGTGATTCTGGCAGCCACCTCTGGCAATGGGAAAATGTATGGATAAAATCTTCCTTTCTTGCTTGAGGCAAGCTTTATCATTGCTGCTGGAAGGTGAAAATAAAGAGCAGTAAACCACTGTGTCCTGGGAATGACTGCAAGACAAGCTATTCACTTCTCACCCTTCCTCAACTTCCCCATGGGCAGATGGTCACTAAGTAAGTGACAAGTCTCCCACAAGTCAGGTGTGCACTCTGCTGTCAAAGGAAGAAGTACAGCATAATTAAAAATGTTGCAAATACATCCATGGCCCTATGTTCCTATGTTTTTTGCTTTTCTTTGTTGTTTTGTTACATCCCTATTGCTGTTTGATTGCCTGTGAAATGGATATATGGGGAGAAACTCAACAGGATATTCATAGCCACCAAAACAGTCTCTGACCAGCCTGGCTGAGCTGTTAAAGCTTAACACTGATTTGCATGCTCTAATTTTTGCACAGCCTTTTTACCTGCTAAAAATGCTGAAAGCTTCACAAAACAGTTTTTTGAGGTGGCAGAGATTCTCTTGCATTACATTATGAGGATTTCTGATGCAGAAAATAGTCTTGGAGTTTCACCACCCTCATAAGGTTATGGAAAGCTTGAAAGGGTTCAGCCTGGAGCTGTCTGACCAGTCAGAGCCCCGGGGACCACTACTTCCTGAATATAGGGACGCCTTAAAATATGGAGTTAAAACAGGTAAAGTAGCAAAACCATACGTGCCTCATTTGTCACATTGTTTTGTGGATGCTTGAAATATTGATTCATGGATTGGGCTAGATTTTTATGAAAAGATGAGGTTTATCAAATGTATAGTATACATTTAGGTTTATCAAATGTATAGTACACATCACTGGAAATTCTCCATTTCCAGTGATGTTCATGATCACTGTGAAAAGGTTTTATTATTACAGGAGACATTTGAAAAGAGATGTATTACTCTGGGACCAGTTAACAGATCAGAAAAGTAATTTGTCCTGTCTCATTTAGAGATCTCTGCATGGTCAGTGAAAAAAAAAAAAGTAGGCTTCCAGATTTGATACGAGAAGTATTACTTCCTTACTTAGATACTGAAGTTTGATATGTACCTGTAAATGCAGGAGGAAAATGCCACCTTTACTCTGTCATTAATGTTAACATTACCTGAAACAGTAATGCTTTTGCAGGTCTGGCTTGGGTTTTGCATTTTTCCATTTTCACCCTCTTTCTCTTAATTAGGGCATTGCTTATTACATGCTCGACTGGCTTCCCATGTCCTTTCCCCCTCCTCTATTTTCAGCTAACTTCTTTCCTGTATTTACAAAGGCATTAAGCAGAACACAGTCCTTAACTCAGTACAGTCCAGGAAGCAACAGAAGGATGTAAAACACTTTGAATTTGTTCAGAAAATCAAAGCTATGTGACGGTCTAGCCCTAAAAAATAAGGATGCTTCTGAACTCCTGCCAAAATAAATAACTTCAGCAAACATGTATGCGTCATCCTAATGTAGCTATTACATTTAGTTGATTATTATCTTTTTTAGTAATGCCTAATGCTTTACAGCTTCTATCATAACTTTTGCTGAGGAATGTCTCTTTTCCAACATTAGTGCAAAATGTCACGTATTCCATATTGATTTTACTACTTACTTTAAAAAAGACAGTAGAACTTGTGCTGAGAAAACTATTTATTACACAGAATCTGTTTCATTTGTTTATCATCTTAGGACATCCTCACTACTTTAATCAATTTTTAGTGGCCTTGACACCATTGATCTAGCTGGGGAATGGTACACAGCTACAGTAAATGCAAACATGGATATGCTGTAAATACCAGTCTTCTGTAGTAAGTGAAGTTATAACAATTTCTCCTGTATCTTAGCCTTTTAGGGTAGCTAAACCCAGGGTGTGGTCATACTTTTTTTTTTTTTTCCAACAGTGGTGGGCAGCATCTGTGCAAAGAATTCTTTTCCTGATTATTCCCATTTCTCCCCTGCTCAGCAAGGGGTATGACAAGCATTCTGTACAGGGCAGACCTCAGCTCTGCCAGCACAGAGCAGCCAGCCTGGCTGAGAGCCACTGCTTGTATTTGCAAAGGACTGAAAAGGTCTCATTCACCTCTGAAAGGCTATAGTATAATCTGCAGGGGTAAAAAGGGACTGGTATCATAAAATGTTATAATATAAACCACTGTTTTTAATTCCTGATGTTTTCAATCAAGTTAAGCATTCATTCAGCTTCACTGGTAATAGCAAAGCCATTGTAGCCATTGTTTACAAATAATTTAATAATGAAAATCTGACATGCAAACACAACTTACTTCCTATTGGCCTAAATTTCTGTGCTCCAGGCAGCCTTGGCCCTATGGAAAAAAATTACACACAGAAGGTGAAAAAGCCACCAGGTATCCTGCCTGAATTTTTGTGATTTTCCTTCCTTGATTTAAAACTCAGCTTCTTACTAGTTATTTCCTCCTCATGCTACTTATTATTTAGTGGCTGAGGTTACCCTGGTCTGGTTTTTACTTTGCATGTTGTTGTGATACATTAATCTGAGCTGGTTAGAGTACAGTTACTCTGATGTTCCAAGCTAAATGTATAGAACTGCAGTGTTACAGACTTTGATTAACTAGAAAATAGCAATGCTTCAATGTCATGTCTAGTAAGTCTGCATTGAATACATGCTTTTTATCAGCTTGGTTGTAGCCATCTACTTTAGAGTTTATAGGGCAGCAAGTTTACAGGAAAGTTCAGTTAAAGGAAAGATAGAAAACATTCCCTTGGGCTCTAGTACAAGGCAACAGCACCTCACTATGCCTTATAATCACCTCTTAGAAATCCCTTTTCGCATAAAAATCTTAATGCCTTTGTAATCTAATAGAAGAATATAAAATAAGTAAGACTCATTTCAGTTGCAAGTAATTAAATATTGTAGTATTTTTGCATCTTATGTAATCTACTTTTGCCAAACCCAGTGTGTTTTCCTCTGCATTACAGGTGACAGAAAACAATCTGCAAGCCTTTTCCTCCTGTAAATGTTTGTTACTGGCTGGAATTTTCAGCTGTCTTCAGGCTTGTTTGGAGTTGGATGATCAAGTGGGCTGGTATTGCCCAGTAATGTCTGTGTACTAAAGGTGCCCTACTAGGGTTTCTTGACTGTCTTACAGATCAATTTTGGTTAAATTTTTAACTCCCTCTACAACATGTGTCAGGTAGCTCTCAAATCCTCCTGCTCCACAGAGCATAAATTGACAAGATTGTAATTTCACCTTAAATCAGCCTTCAATGATTTGAGTTTATTGTAGTCTCACAGAGAAAGTCTCAAATATGGACTGTGTAGCAGAGTCTTTGTGCTACACCATCATTTTCAACAAAAATACCTGAAGTCATTACTGTGAAATGCTGGAATATTTCAGACCAAGAGCTATAGCTCCCAGGTCACACATAAATTCAGTTAGTTTTGTAGCAAAAGTCTGAATGTGAACTACAGTCTCTAGAATCAGTAAGTATAATTATACAGTGTACAATGACCTCCTAATTGTCTGTATATCAAAAATGCAGCAACTTTCTCCTCTGCAGAAAGGCAAATATTAATGTGCTCTGGTCTTGCTGAACCCTCAATTCAATGATATTTCTCATGTATTGTGAAATACTCTTAAAATAAGCTGTTACTTTTAGGGTTAAAAAAATATATATCTGACTTCACATAGAAAATGGCACTTATGTTCACTATCATAAATCAGATTCTTATGAAGAAAATACACTAAATTATAGGATGCAGGGAAGTTTTTAACAGATGGCAAGATTTTCTCCACTTAAGAAGAGTAAGGCAGTACCCATGTCTTTTGGTTATGTTTATCTATAAAGTCTTGCAGCTTCACTGGACTAAGAGAGGTTTCCTACTTAGATTAGGCTCTAGAGGAGGATGAGTTTTTGAAAGGCAAAAAGAGCTTGCCAGAAGGTTGGTAGTAACTTTTATTTTAATTTTAATCTAGAACCAAACAGCAGTGGAAAAATTTTGGAGGCCTATAACTTTGCATATATATTTTAAAATACTATTTATGATTTCAACATGTAAACTGTTACAGCTGAAAAATACTAAATGTTGTAAGAATATTTTCTCAGCCAAAAAAAAATCCAGAGAGAAGCACCTCCAGATTTGGAGGTACTAGACTTTGGTTTTTTTTCAATTAGATGACAGAAGTCAGCCTCAATTGAAAACCAAACGAAGCTAAAACAAAATACCCAAAAACCCCACAACTTTTTAAAAAGAAATTTACTTCAGTGATAACTTGTGGGCAACTAATTCCTCCTCCTTGATGCTTTGGTGTTCTATGAAACCCAGGACTTGACAGGTCAAGGAAAAGGGTCAAATGAGCCTAAAAATTCTAACTGTATGAATAGTGCTGTCATGCCCATGCCAGGGCACACAGCCTGGGACTTCTGAAAATTCCAGTGTTTCATTGTGTATGTGAAAATACTCTCAGTGATTTAGGAACCTTTTGTCCTAGATTTGAGCCTGTGGGGCTATGGGCTTCTGAGTCACAAGGTTTGTGATGTTTACAATATGATGATATCCTCCAGATATTTGAATCTTAGGTGAACCTTGAATCATGTGGAGGTCAGCATAAGCACATTGCCTAGAAATCACTGTTACCTGAAGGCAGACCCCTGAATTGAGCATCTTTTCCTGCTTGCTACTGCAGAGAAGGAGTTGTTATACCCTGCTGACCTGTATCAGCAAATTAGTCTCAAAAGCACATGGTGATATCTAATTTTTTCTTTCTCTTTTTTTTTTACTTACTCATTGTAATTTTGATAGTTTAAAAGAATCGAGAAAATAGTCAATCATCAGCCAAAATCGTGTATTTTCCTTACAAAGAAGAATATCAAACAAATGTCAAATGTCCCTAGTTTAAATTAAATATTTCAATAAAAATGACTGCTAATATTGAATTTGATTTATTTTACAGTGTAGAGCTGGACATTTCAAAAGTAAACTCATCTTCAGTTGAAAGAACTCAATATGGGATTTGAACATCAGAATTAAGCATAGGAATGTTCTGGTTTGGGGGACTTTTTTTTTGTATACATAATAAGCAACTGTCAAAACAGTGAGATGGCCATGAACTCTGTGGTATCACTGAGTTGCTGGGTATTTTTTATTTGTCCTTTTTAATTAAAAAATAGCCTTTGTTGTAATTTTTAGCAAGAGAATCTCTCAGTCCTTTGTTATGGAGGCACAGAGAGAGTACAGCACTCTCTGTTTCATGGACAAAGATGGGAGGCTGTGTGACCAGGCTGCTCCTACTCATAGTTCTGTGGCACAACGTGCCAGTGATGCATGCAGAGGGCAGCTGGGTGACATTGCTCTGCCCTGCAGCCACTCTGGCCGAGCCACTGCGTGCTTGTCACGTCTTGGTGCTGCAACAGACTTCAGAAGAGCTCTGATGTGCACTGAAAGTTTTCTGAGGTTTGATCCCAAGCCAAGGAGCTCGGGTGGCTTGTGTGCCAAGTTGAGTGGGCTTGGCACAGAGCTCTTTGGCCCTGACTTTCACTAGAGGTTGGGGAGTGCAGGGATTTGTGGAAGAAAGCAAGTAACACACTCTGGGTGGTTAAAAGCTGACACTAGGGCCTCAACAGCATTGGCAAAACTGAGCATTGTTTTCCCAAGTGTGAGAATCTGCCTGCTAGGGTGACTCACAGTCAGCTGGACAGCCAAGCTGGGCTCCCTTTTCCTCCTTCCCCCACCCTGCTCCCAGCCTTTCTCGGGGACTCTCAGAAGACCCTGGTGCCACTTGGTGCTGTGGCTGAACACTTGTGACTATTACTCAACTCCTACTTAGATTTTGGCTGATGTAGCTCAAGCTAAGGCATGATGTATGCAGGAGCAGTGCCATTAGGTGTCCAGAAAGAGCTAAAGGGTTATTATGCAGACATTATCATCCACAAATTGCTGTCTATCATCTATGCCTGGCAGTTTTGTCAGAATCTGCTGTTCCTCTGGAAATGGTAGAGATCAAACTTCCAAGCTGGAATACCAAAAATATCAGCTTTCCCCCAAAACATTTTAAGTGACTCCCACAGCATCACGACTGCTGAGGCCTTCATGCTTCCAGTTGTGACACAGGGTGCACCCAAACTGTAGTGTAGGAGGAAGGATGAGCACACTCACCATGGGCTAGGTAACATTTTTTATCCTCATAGGTGCACAAATTGAATTAAGTGTTATAAGTCATTAAACTTTGTGACCTGCAAGGTAAAGGACTGAATTCATGTGATAGGTTAGTCGGGTAAAACCAAATGGAGCTCCTGTTTGTCCTGATGGCTTGTTATATTTTTTTAATGAGCTGAGGAAATAAAGTTTAAATTGGAGTATGCTGTCCAGTAAATCCAAGATATTTAAGTGGACCATGACAGCCCTCTGATGAGTGACTGCTTCCTTGCAGGTGTTTGGAGAGGAACAATATGTCCTTGTAAATGCAGCATGGGGTAGCCCTGATGCTACTGCCTCAGCTGTGTTTTGGGGATGTCATTTCAAGGGCAATACTCCCTACTTGCCTGCTTTTGTTTTGTCTCTTTATCATGTGAAGGCACATGATAAAAGTTAGCAAAGCTTTTCATGGTTTTAATTTTCCACTTGAAAGTCAAGGATGCTACTACTCAAACAAATGCAACGGAGAATAGCTCAGATAAATTTATTCCTATATTTATTCCTTTATGCAAAACCCTTAATGTCTGATTTGATAAATTCTAAGTAGTTATACGTTTCATTGCTTTCACCTATGGCTTTAGGGCTGTCTGCACTGTAAGTGATCACTTATTAAGTTGTATCATGAATACTTACTGAATATTCATGATACAAACATCAAGTTGCTACTATATTTTAAATGGCTATATGGTAATTTAATTATTATAATTCTATCATAATCTAAAAGGAACATTGCAAATTTGCTTAAAATCCTAAATTTTTTAGTAAACTGCTGATGCTTATGTTAATAATCTATGAGTAAACATTTATAGATATACATATATTTTTTCACACTACGGAAGACTGAACTGTGTTTTCTGAATGATATGTTGCTGCTCTTGATGATGACAAAACCCAGCAGAACACTTGTGATCTCTAAGGGGGGACTCCTCTTTAATGTCTTAATTTCAACATCACTGAGTCATGCACAATGTATTTCTTTAGGATGAAAAGAATGACGAGGAACACACCCCATATATATACGTACCCACATCATTTATATTTCTTGTATGTGTGAACATGCTTAAAGCTCCCTCAGTCTCATTGTTCTTTAACAGTAATTCACTGAAGAAAGCAGCAGCAGTTCTTGGAATCAAGGCAGATATAATTACAGTGAAGTGTAGTAAAAGTGAAGACATACCATGTCTATTGGGAATATTTGGTTGTGCTTAACTAGCTCTGCCTTTGTTTCTGTTTCCTAGCAGTAATCCCATTTTATAAAATGAACTCTGTCTTGAACATTCACTCTTCATAGAAACAGGGTTCAGTTTTATAAGTTGCTTTTTGTAGGCCTTTATTCAGGTTTTGCCCTGTTCAGCCAAAACAAAGAGTGGCTGCTGTGCTTGAGGAAAAAGTGGAGTAAGACATATTGGACTCTCATGAATATAATCCACAATCTCATTGAGTTTTTGCCTCTAGGAGATGATGCTTTTGCTCCCTGCTGCCCCAATAGTTGAATCTGTTGAGTCTCTGTATCTATACTGTCAAGCATGGCAAGCAAGTCAGAAGCTTTGCACATTTCCAGACTACAGGTTTTTACAGGTCTTGGATGAAAAGGTGCTGAGGAAGATGAACTTAGGAGCTGGTTCATTCTCTAGTATTGGGTTTTATTTTTTTTAACAAAAATGAATTTTACCATAGCTGGTAAAATTTTCAGAGGATACAAACTTGGTAGCATGGTAAATAATTAAGAATAAATAGTTCTATTAACAGTCTTACAAGTAGAACGTGATACCAGATTTCCTGTATATTTCAAGGCTAATCAGATGAATAAATGACATTATTCTCCTTGGTTCTTTTTCCTCTTGATATTTGATACTGGGAAAATTATTCCATCTGATTTGGAAGCTGAAATACTGAAAAGTGACATGCTGTTGTTTTCACTCTCATTTTTAATGTGAATGTGAAGTTGAGTCCAACAATGCTCTCTGAAATCTGGCAGCATTAACTCACATGAAGTTGTCATTGATACTGATTGTAAATGACAAAGGAGGATACATTCCCCCTCCCTGCAAGTTATAAAATAACTGAAAACTCTATTTTTGAAGAGAATGAGAACTGACTACTAATTTTTGTCAAATTCTGGCCTGGGTTTTTTTGTGTTTTCTCCAAATAGAGGAAAATTTGAAATGTTTCACCTTGATACATATTTAAATGAAACATGATTTTGTGTTGGCTCACAGATTAACTATTTTTAAAAGTTACTTTAAATTATTGTGATACTCAATATATAAATATTTCATTTCAGATTTATCTGAAATGGGGGCTTTTGTTATTGTTCAACTGCTTTTCACATTGCTGAAACTGTGGGTTTGGGGGAAGAGTCAAGAAAGCTCAGGAAATGTTCTTCAGCATCATTACCATTATAGCAGGGTTGGTATCTACATTTGCAAAAGACCCTGTGGTGGCTTTGGATAGCTTCTGATCAAAAGTAATGGAAGTTTTCTGATTGACAACAATACTTGGGTTACTTATGTGATAAATATATAAGGTTATTTCACACACAAAAAGAAGCAGTTCTGTAGATAAAGTGCCATTGTAATTTGGTCAGTGATGGTTTTCGGTTTCTTTTATTTTCTTTCTTTTCTAATTCACCCTGAAACAGAATAGGAAGAGATGGGATAGTGAAGAGGAATGTTCGTCATTATAAATTATAGGCATAAGTTCTGTGTGTACTCTTGCAGTAATCTAACACAACCCATTGGTTTTTCATGCATTAGCTAAGATAATGCCAAAAATTAAACACACTACATGTGCAACTTTTGAGCTCCTGAATTGCTGTATGTCTTCAAAGTTATTGTTCAGTTTATTCTCCTGAGTGAGGATAGCTGGCTTTTAACAGAGCAAGGTTGGTTGTGCATCCTGAACAAAATTTTTAGCTCTGGTGCAAGTATGTGGATGTAGGGGAGAAGTTGCTAATTTTCTTTTGGGGCACTGCTGTAGTTGTGAAGTGTGTGAATAATTATGGCTTGTATTTTTAGCCAATTTTAGTATTGTGTTTACTAAAGAGTCTGAATTTTTTTAATCTAGAAGTTCATAGCAGCTCTAGACCATTAACCTCACCTGACAACTTCTAGATAGTTGTTATAAATAGACTTCAATTCCTCATATTAGGAAACCATTTTAATGAAATATTGCCTGTTGCACATAAAACAGTTCAGTGTTGAGGGACATAGTATAGATATCTTCCATGGATTACTCCTTTTTGGGGGAAGTTGAATAAAATCCAGCAGTGGGCTCCAGGATCTTGCAAGATTGTGTAAAACAGGCTTGTCTTTATTTATGCATTAAAAAGACTTAAAATTAAAGCACAGAATTATTATCAAGTCTGCATAGTAAAGTATTTGATTTCTGAGTTTTCCAATAAACACAGACTTCATTTCCTAAGCTGTTGAAAATATTTGGAAGTACACTGGATCAAAATATTTGAGGGGTGGTCTATCAGATCTCAGGATCAGTTGTTATTGCCTCTTTGTATGAATCAGAAGAACACACGACTCACTTCTCTTGCCTTTTCATTAAAATTCCTGTGGAAGCTGACACTTTCAAGAGCAAAGCTTGCTTGCCAAAGTAATGCCTGGCAAACAGAATATGGAATAGTAAAAGTTAATCATTTGTACTGCTATTTACTTTAGTACAGTATATGAGTACAGTGTGTCTGGGAGTTTTATTTGCAAGAGGAACCAGCATTCAGCAAGGAAAGGTATAAATTTATAACATGTTGGTTACTTCTATTTCCTTATGCAAATAGTTCATTGAATACTCAGCATGGGACAGCTTTCAAAATGCAGCCACCGACCTCTCACGGAGATGCTTGGAGCTGACATAGGAAATGCAGCATTATTTTATAGCCTAGCTAAGTGCTCAATAAGTTTCTCATGTAGACAATCCACAGGATAATGTTGCACTGGATGCATTAATTATCTGTAGGGGTTTGTAGGCTTTAACCTTGATATTTTATGGCCAAGACACTCAGCTATGTGATACTATTATGGGAAGTTAACAGTTGATTATTTGATGGTTAGGTTTACCAACATCTGTGCTGTCCTTCTAAGCCAGAGGAGCAACAGCAAACATTGTCTTGGATGTAAAATTAAATGCCTAAAAAACACAGTTGGAAGAATGATTACTTTTAACATAACATGGTGCTTCCTCACGTGTTTGACAGGCTACTAATTTTTATGGGTTTAAGCTGGGAAGATCCTCTTACTACTTCATTAAGTTTTATTTCTCTTCAGTTAATGGAGGTGTGGCTGTGAGCAAGGAGAGATTTTTAGTCCTGTTTATTTGCCTTTAAACTCTAGTTAGAAAGAAAAATCTGAATACTCCTGAAGAATTATTTGCACACATATCATTAAAAAGTGGCCATCATATTGTTTCACTAGAATCTTCTACAGTGGTGTAACTGTCTGCACACAGGCTCTCTTTTCCAGCCAAATAAATAGTATGATACAGCTTTTGTTATAGGGGACAAGAAAATTCAGTGTGGCCAATATGTTTCTGTCTTTGTCCTTTGGTTGATGTTGAAAGAAAAGTTACAAAAAAACTACAAAAGTATACGTTTATTCTAGAAATCTTTCATGTTCCTTTCCCTGTTTCAGACTGTTAAATGTTTGAAAAAAAAAGATAAAAGTAAACTTTAAACTGGATTGCAGCAGGAAATATAATCATAGAATCATAGAATATTTGGGAAGGGACCATAAAGATCATCTCATTCCAACCCCTCTGCCATG
>WBNO01031647.1:0-48589 GCA_013400575.1 Peucedramus taeniatus | reverse complement strand
GTGTGGCGGGAGTGGCCGCGGGGAGCTGCCGGCACCGCCGCGCAGGTGCTGCTGGCACCTCGCTCGAACCGGGGTTCCGCTGGGCGTACGGCAGCGCAGGGGAGTTTAGGGAAAAAGGGGAGCGAGGAGGGGCGAGGGGAGTCGGTCCGGCTGGAGATGGGTCTGAGGTGCCGCTCCTGTAACGGAGCGCGCGTTGGTGGCGCTGGGTGAGCACCGCCGCCCTACCTGGGAGAAGCCAGGTGTTGTGCTGGCATCACGTGGCTGGAATTGCTGAGGTCCGCGGGGAAAGCTCTGCTCCAAGCAAACCTAGACAGTTTTTAATGAAGTCTGGCTGATTTGCGCCGTGGGATCTTGACAGAGTTGGCTGAGGAAGTAGCTAAGTTTGGGGTTTAATAAATCTTAAAATGGAAAGTAAGTTATTAAGAAGTGAAGAAAATCTTTTGTGTTCTGTCCATTTTCAAAAGACCAAGCTGGATGTCCTGTACTATTTTTTACTGTTGTAACATAAACCACAGGCAAAGCAGTAGAAAAATAAACAAAAGAGGTTTGATAAAGAGATAAGTAAGATATCCTTAGTGTCAATCACCTCGGCTTATAAAACAATTCTGATAGCCTTATTCAGAAACACAGGTAAATTGATAAAAGTAACTGCAGAAACATGATGACTTCTGTTTTTAATCTAGTCAGTTTAAAAATGCAAAATGGTCTCTGAGTCCTTTGGTTAATACTGTATGTACTTTTAATGGCTAATGCTTTTTAACACATTCTAATTTAACACATTAACCAGTGTGTTAAATAGAGAAATAGTTTTGACCTTCTGAAAGATCAGAAGAGTTTTCAGAGGCTAGTCTTCATGGGTTTGGGGTGTGCAAGTTTCTGCAGGCTCAGCATTTTCAAGATTTTTACCAGAGATCCAAGATAAACTCACTGTTAATGAAATCTATGGATGTGCTAAATGGTAACTTAATAAACTACTGTGAGAGCAACTGCAGTGTCATTTGACCTGCTTAATAAAATTAACACTTTCAAACAGCCAAATGTGCAGGCCAAATTTACTGCCAAATTTTCCAGGAATACAAACCACACCTCTGGAATGAGAGCTTATGTCTTGGAAAAAGTTGTCTAAAAATCTAAAAGTCAAGCAGACTGTTACGGATAAGGTACAAAGTGTACAGTCTGACTGTTGGATGTACTACCAGCATTAGGGTGTGTATTAATGGGAACTGATAGGAGAACAAGGTGCATAGCTCTTGACATTAAAGATCAAGTGGTGCAGGAAAGGCCAGAACATTATAGTACTCGAGGAAGTCTCTTATAAGGATACGTTCTGAACCCATTATCAGTTTGTCAAAAAGATCTGCAAGATTTGCTGTGCTTTTTAAAATGGTAGAAGAGAACAAAAAGGAAGAATCAGTGGTCAGGAGCTAAGAGCTGAGATAATGTAATGCAAATGTAGTGGTTTTAATAAAAAACAAGCTCCTTAGTTCAGTTTGGGACTGATAGTAAGACTTACTGGCCTGTGGTCAGAGTATGTGATCCAATGATCCCTTTTAACCTTAAACTCTCTGAAGTATTTTAGCTGCATTCCAAACAATTTGGCTGCCCTCACCTTTTTTCCCTCTCCAGTGACTTCAAGCCAGTTGCTGGTTCAGCCATACGGGGCTGATTTCAGTAATGAATGACAGATTTCTTTGCAGAATGAAGGAGAGACTCTCTAACAGGGCCGCCACGTAGCCAGGGAGTTCATTGCAGCTTCCCTCAGGGATCTTCCAGGCTCTTCAGCCAGTAAAAGCTGTCCTGCAGGTCAGCAGGGAGGAGGTGGTGGCCGCTGGCACAGCAGAGTGCTCCAGCACATGCCATCCTTCCCTGTCTGGTAGGTCTAGGGCACAAGGTCCAATGAGGGTATTGGAACGCGTTCAGCTGTGAGATGTAATCAGGCTTCTTTATTTCTGCTGCTTGTGTTTTATTTGTTTTCTAAAGCCAGCTTCCAAAAATGATTTATTATTCTTATTCGCACCAGAGCTTTTGGTATTTGTAGCATCTTCCTCAGTTATAAAAAACTTAAAAGTATTAGGCACCTGCCTGGTCCTTTGGCTCTTAAACCTTTGCTAATAAAGCACTTGTTCTATATTTCTGAGTGAATGAGCTGTATTCTAACTTTTTATTACTGCTTTCATGGGTTTAGTCAATTATTTTCTAATTAACACATTAACACCTTACAGAGTTTCCAGGAGACTTTGTAGTTTTATAGAACTCATTTGTTCAGTAGGGATAATATAGCCTCTAAAACAAGCTAGGAGATGGTTATCAAATTACAATTCATGGAATATGTACGTACATGAACTACGAGGATGTTAAGGGATGCTTTCCTGGTTTCTGGATTTCATTTGTTTTCTTCAAAATTCTGCTGTGATCAGTATAACTGAAGACAGATAACTTATAAAATGTATAACCTAGCGGTCTTAAACTTGCAGGAATGTGTTTCCCTATCTCTGTAGTCCCTTTAATCTGAAATTGTAAAAAGATGAATGTAAGCCCTCTTTCTTGTGTAACAAAATTTGCGCGGTGAAGGAACTGAGCACGAGCCTTGGAACAGGGGCAATCCCATGGCAGGACTTGAATGGGAAAGGCAGGCTAGGAATCTGAAAGCAAACCAGGTTTGGCATGTGATAAAGAAGAGGGGTGAAGGGACCAGCCTACATGGCAGGGCAGAGTCAGCCGCACACAACAGTACTACTTGCTTTGTAGTGAACTGGAAAATTTATTTGAATCCTTCCAGAGACAAATGATAAAAAATTGCTCCTGGAATTTTATTATATGACCCTAGGAAGATGGGATTAAGACTCTACAAGCATGCACAAAAAAGGGGCAGTATTTTATACTTATAATACACAGAACCATAGAATTATTTAAAAAACATGGGTCATTTTTGTGAATTAATTTGGCACTTGAATAAAGTATGTCTGTAGTATTGGAGTTTGAATGCTACTTTTTTGTGCAAATCACTAAAGAGGCATAACAGTGATGTTGCTTTCAAGGCTGGCATGTGCTACATAACTCAGCTAATACAGGCTTATAAGGACATAAGGAGAGGTGACAAATTTACTGCAGGATTTATGGAATCTACCTTGCAGCGCAAGAGGTGTGATACATTATTTTGGATGTAAGTGTATTGTGATGCAATTGGAAAAGGAAATGTTGAAGCTGACTATTGTGAGAATAAATTGCAGTAAGCTCTCAGATAATCTCCTCAGGGAAACTTTGGAACCTGAAACCCTTAAAACGAGACTGCACAACCATCTAAGAGCCATTCTACCCTGAAAAAACTCTAATTGGTCCTTTCTGTCATTCATTTATATGATTTATAGGGAGCTGTGTAAATAAGAGGCTTCATGCATAAAAAGCATACAAATATTATGAAATCTGCTTCTGTGAAGCTTGAAGTAGGAAAAGGAGTATTCAATATTTAACAGCTAAACTGAAGTGGTTTTCTCAAAAATAAATCAAAGAAGTATTCATAAAAAGCAAATATATTGACCACCGCCCTGAACTTTATTTCAAAATTTAAAAAAATAAAATTATTGCCTAGGAAAAGTCCTTGCTTTGATTTTTATGATGGTCCTTGACCTTGATGGCCATTTGGTAGAATCAGCTGATACCTATTCAAGCATGATTCTGGTACACTTCCATCCTTAAAACAATTTTTCTACAGTTGATTTCACATGTTCTATGGGGGTGTTTTTCTTTCTTATTTTTCCCCTTATGGCTTTCATCATAAATCTATTTTGTGTTTAAACTCAGAAAGGTTTTAAAAATATTTGAAAAAAAAAAGTATTATGTGAAGGGGAAAATTAATGTTGAATTACTAGAAGTAGTACAAATGTTTGCAATGAAAATACATGAACATTTTTCTTCTGATTTGTGAAGAAATGCAGAATCCAGCTGACTTTCTTGAATCAGAAAAGGAATGGATGGAGTTAGTGACAGGTCTATGGGAAGAAGAGCAGTTTCTTGCTTTGATAATTAAAAAAGAGAAAGAGACCTCCCTCATTCAGAAATTATTAGGAAACATAGCATAACATAATTCAAAATTTTCAAGAAATAATTGTTCTCTTTATATTTTACCTCAGGATTCACAGTATTATAGTTCACACGTGACCTTGACTTCAGCATCACAAAGAAACTCTTTAGATCCCCCTGATGATGGCCTCTCAGTAGTGGGGCAGGAGCAGGCTGGTGCTTTAGGTGTCACAGGCTCTGCCAGGTGCTGAGCTCTCCACACTTGATGCACAAACCCTGCCCCTGCACACTACTGGGAGTACCCAGCCTTATGAGAGTGAGGGAATTTAAGGTGCAGTGTGTGCTGATTTCATCCTTTCCCCATTGAGGAAAAGAAATTTTGATCAGCAGAAGCCTTGCTCACATCATTCAAAGACTGATTTAAGACAGTGGAACAACTTGCTGTGCAATTTCAGATCTGCCTCATACTTGATCAATTGATCAATAGTATCCCAGCTTGTCCCATGTATTTTATTTATCTCTTATTTTTCTTAAACTGAAACACAGAAAAAGGAGTCCATACTAACTCTGATAATATCTCAAAGACATTTAAAATATTTGGTTCTTAGAGGTGGTTTAGATCTAGACTGAACTTCTCTCAGTTCCTATTTGGAAAACCACATCCTTGTAAATACCTGCACACACAAGGTGTAGGAAGTTGAAAACAGAGCACAGATAAAGGGAACTAGGTACAAAATAAAGTAGCAAATATTTCAGTGCTTCACTATGATTGTAGCCCTCTATATATGTGTTAACTTCTTTCTCATGTTCATATTCTTTCTCCCTCTTCTCTCTCTGAATGTCTTGGCTAAAAACGTTTTGTTTCTAGTTCTGTCAGGAAAGTGCAATACTCAGAAAATGAAACAGTATGCCCCTGACATAAGATAATCTTGGAAGGTAGGGAATTAAATCCTTGACTTCTTATCTGTGCCTTCCCAGGTACATCTGTCATTTGCAAGTAGACTGTACATGCTCACCAAATTATACAGAGGCATTTGTGCTCAAAAGAAAGAGTATTTCTCTGCCCCCATGTAAATCCTATGCCCAGGTATACAGCAGCTAAAGCTCCATGACTGTTGTGATAATTTTTGCAGGTTAGGACACAGAGTAAACACTTCCTGTCTTCCAGATCACATTATATAAAGTAGATAAGAACATCTAAAGTTTTCTGAATACTCCACTTGTGTCTTTGTGCAAATATTGCAATATCTTATGAAAATACCTTCTGAATTCCAACACATTTGAACTGTAGTTAGCACTTGTTCTCTTCCACGCACTTCCTATGATTTCTCATTTCTAAGTTATTGTACTTATTTACAGAGGTTTTGTATTAGGCAACCTTTATTTAAGGAGTGCTACGTCAACATTATTCAGGGGGGGGAGGAAAACGGTATCCAAAGATTTATTTTTGGAAGATTTGTTCATTATTCACATAACAAACAGTAATAGAGATTGCTGATAAGATGAATCAAATTCATATAAATGAACCAGAAGCAGCCTTCAAGAAATTAATACCATGATCCAGTTGCATCCAATACTGTTTTCCAATCACATGAATTCTTAATTTAATTTTTCTGAAATAGTATGATACTTAATATGTTTTAAATTTTTATTTACTATAAGCTAATAGCACTGGCTAAATAGGCAAAGCATAATATACAAACATTTTATGCTTTTGGAAGTGCAAATAGGATGAGCTGCCAAAAGATCCCTGGGCAAAAATGTCCAGATTCAATCTGTTGCCTTGCATTTTAGGGAGGCAAAATCACAGCCTGAAGCCATAAGAAGCCCATATGGGAGTCACAGTGGTGCCAGCAGCCTTATGCCCAGCTCATGCCCCTGCCCCTGCCAGCTCCCTGGCAGCTGCAGCCCTCAGATGGAACAGGGAAAGGCAGAAACAAGCATCCATATCTTTCATACCTCTATACTCCCCTTACTCTGCTGGGGAAAGGAGAGTGTGTGTGTGGATGTTAGTGGGGAGAGCAGGGATACACTAACTGCTCTCCAAATACTGATGGATGCACAGATCTTCCATGGGGTCAGTAAAATCCAGGGGTCATGTGAAAATACAAAGTATGGCTGCGCCACAGTGAGTGTTTTTGGCTTCCACAAGTAAGAACCACAAAGGGCTACACCTCTATGTCTGCAAGTCAGGATAGCCCAGAGGCAGGACAGGACACAGGGACAGTGTAGCCAGGAGAAGCAAGTAGGATGATGAAGAACTGCCAAATACAGATACATTGCCTCAGGGTGCGTCACGGACTGCGTCATCCAGTGGAATAACCTATCTAAATCTAAGCATATTAAGTTCTCCAGTGAGTTTATTAATGTGAGCTAGCACCATCTGTTTGTGGATGCAGGGCATTTTATCTCTCATTAACATGATACAGCAGTTAAATTTAGATAGGCTTTTCGATGAGCTCAGAATTACTTAGCTGTTCTTCATGCTATGAACAATTTCTTGGTGCTGGAGAGCAGAGTGGTTAGTTAATATGACTGATTGTACCTAATTTTTCTACAGCTTTTTTTTTAAATTCAAGATCATCTTGCCAATAAAAAGATGATTATTTGAATAGAATAATTTGTGTTAGTAACATTTCAGCAGAAATATTTTACAAGTGAGCCTCATGGCTCATGACAAATAGTAAGGTTGCATTAATTTGATGTGAAAGTTTTAAACACTGTCGAGTAGTAATAGTCACTTGAAATGATTCAGTTGTAAATTGCAAATCCTGTTCTATACTAGTCTTGTGTAGATTAGATTTTAACACTTTTCATTGGCTTTTGCCAAAAGCTAATTGATTTATGTCCGTTTTGTAAAGTGGAAAAAGATGGCACTAAGTACCCAGTTTTCAATTTGCAGGAGCTCCCTGCTAGTGACTTTTGATTCATTTGTAGTGTGCTATTGCTGGCTGGTTTAGATAGTTTTCCCAGAACTTTGATAAGGATGGATACATCTTAGAAAATCTACTCAGTGGCAGAGAAGAATAGCCATAGTGATGGTCCACAGAGTAGTCCCTGTTAAACAAAATGTCTTACACGTGCTTTAAGCTCTTCTGTGTGACTTCACACAACTCCACCCACAACCACCAGTAGTCACAGGTCAGCCAGCAGAGGGTTTGCAAAGGGAGCAGGGAAGATTATTGCCCCTGTGCCTTGGTAACAATACAGAGCTCCTCCCCTGCTGTCTCCAGGAGTGTCATGAATGACACTAGTGTTTAAGTGAGGTTTCAGACAGAAAACAAAAGAATATTCTGTGGTCTGAAAAAAAAACCACCTGGCTGGTGAGAAAATTGGAGTCTGATGTATCCTGTAGGATTCATAATTACAGGCACTTAAGGAGATTGCCAATGGTAGATGACTCTAACCCTGCAGAAAACAACATCATAACAAGATCCAGTGACTGGAAGAAAGCTAAAAGCATCCAGATTCAAATTAATTTGGAGAAGAGCAGATTTGGGAAAAGGCTAGTGAAAAGAATAATTAAACATTCAAAGGTTTCCTTTCAGATGCTTACATTTCTCACATTACTGTTGTAGTAAATATTTTCAGTCTTTCTTAATGGAATTAGAAATTAATGCAAAAGTTGCTGTTTGGGATTTGGGGCAGAAGTTATAGAGATCACTTTAGGTGGTCATGTGGTGTTCTGCTTGAATGGCCATTGCTCCACAAGTGGTGGACTTCACCTCTTTGACTAGTGAGTTGAACTAAAGAACTGCACAGAAAATCTACCAGCAGCCAGGGGCTTGGGCAATGGTTGCAGTATCAGAGACAAAAAACAAAGTGTGACAGGTAGCCAAGCTGAAATATATTTCAAGGCTCATCTGCCGAAAAAATCTCAATTTCAGTATCTGTAGCATGTGTGAGATTGTTTTTGTCACGTGGAGTGTTTGTGAAAGTCAGGGAATGGCAATGACTTAAAAGGAGGTTTCTCAGAAAACATCTTTTTCTTCAGATATATTGCTGCTATAGTGTAAAGCATTTTTTCTCCTTCTTTTTAACTACTCCTTGAGATTTTTCAGAAAGCTTGAGAAAAGTTTATGCCCCTAGTTGTGTCTCTTTTGAACTGTTAACTCACTGCCTTCTGATGTCTGACACGATGAAGAGAATCTTTTATACTGCTTTTCAAAACTGAACCATAGTTCAGGACCAGAGTCCACAGTCCATGAGCACCTTCTTAGCTTGGCTCTCTCCCTTGTGATGAATGTCAAATTATCAGTTATTGACTTATTCTATGACTTGCAAGACATATAGCTCAGTATCCTCCTGCTCAGTTCAGCAGAAGCTTGAAGCTTTCTAACTGCATCATATTTATAAAAAGATACTAAATATTAATACTACTAATAAGAATAGTTTATATATTTATGCACACAGATGCATACACCATACTTTCAGTTCTTAGTCTCACATCATTTACCATATAGGAACTGGTTGCATGCAGGTAATTTGTTGCCACAGGCTGCATACAAAAACTATAGCTTTATATCTCCTTCCAAAAGACACAGGTCAATTTACCCACAATGTCTTGTGTTCTTCTGTGAAACTCCCAAACCCCTGTTACACTGGCATGTTGCTCTTCTTTGCTCAAGACTGCTGCTTAATGCTCTTTCCTCATAGAAAAAAATCCAAAGAGGGTCAGTTTCACAGTATTTTGCGGTAAATACAATTTTGACAAATTGTACAGTAGGCATTTTTTTAACTGGTAAAATTTTTAGCCAGTCTTTCTATTTGGCCATGTTTAATCTTAAATCATGGAGTGTGCAGCTTTTGATAACTAAATCAAAACTGTTTTTCGTCCATTACCATTTAAGTTGGGACAGCATTATTCTGTAGCAATGAATGAAGGAGCTGAATTCTACCTATGCCTGTGGAAACTCCTGAAAGGAGGAGATTCCAGAAAGGGTAGCACAGTGCATATCTGTCTTTCTTTGATGGGTTTCAGGTAACTGCCAATTCCAGTTAGCTGGCAGCAGTCATCAAGGAGGCTGCAAACCCACCTACATTGAGCTGGTAGTCATAGGGGGAGGCTGCCTTGGGAAGCCCTTGAGAGCACTTTCAACTCCAGGAAAGCATGGTAGGTCTGTGTCATATTTTCATCACAGGCTCTTCAAACCATGGTGAATCAATCCAACAATTGTATGTCTGGTGGAAGAGGACACATCAGAGAGCCTGATGCTTTTATAAGTAATGGAATGAGTCCAAGGACTTCTGCTCTGGAATAGAGACCAAAGTTGTCTCAAAACCCCTTTGAGGAGAGGTGAACATAAGACACCTCTGTTTGCCACAATGAAAGGTGTTTTATTGCCAACTCTGCAACCAGAAATACACCACTGTAACAGTGGTTTCTGTACCTTTTCTGTTCCATTGGACAGGAGAATACAGCCTAACTGTTTCTGTGAGGGATATATGCTGGAAGGGACATCAGGAACACTCTGACCACTGCTGTCACTTCTGCTTGCTCTACCAGGTGCCCTACAAGTTAGCACTAGGGCTAGGGGAAAAGACAGGTGAAGGAGGAGATACTCAGTAGTGAGGGCCATAAATCTGGGAGAGGATGTGTAGCTATTTTTATTTTGGATAATGTTCTGAGCACTCAAAGTCCATGACGATTCCCTTTAAGGAATCATTACCAGGTGCAGAGGTGTGCAGTCTGTAAGGCAAAGTGGGCTTCCTCCATCAGTCACAGAGTTTCATAAAATGGACATCTGCAGTTCAAAGTTCCAGCAGCTCTGTCTGTCTCTTTCTTCTCTATGTCTTGGTCACCCAGGATAGGTTAAATGGATCTGTCAGACTCAGCCTCATATTTCTCATTTGCCTGTCAGTATAGATTTCACTGTTGGTCAGCCTAGGGCCATGGTCAGCCATACCTCTCTTCTAGCAAAGTAATTATTAAAGGGGTTTGAAGCCTAGAGAGGAAAACAAACTGTCTTTCTCTATTAAGAGTCATAAACCAGTCCTACTGTAACTAGACTTCTCTGTGACTCTATCAAACAACAGAGAAATATTCTTTCCATGAGTATACTCAGTGTATTGGATACATGAATCTCACCAGCAGCTCACATGACCATGTGGTCTTTCCAAATGCATTGCAGCACTGTGGACTGCTCCTTCATGATGGCAGTGTGGACTACTGTCCCAACAGTTGGTTTATCAGCAGTGTTCCAGTGACAGCAATTCTAAATGGTGATCTTCCAGATGTCACAGGAAAATCTTACATCCTGAAGAGAAATCTCCCTTCAGTGGACTGTGACAGTACACTTCTGACACAAAAATTGTGATGGTGCTGCCAGCTGCTGGGCTGTTCCACCCACCAGAGGAAGCTGTTTTGAGCCAAAGACAGGCTAGTCCTTGCTGGGGTGGGAGGGGGGAACCAAACAAAAACCAAAAACAACCACAACCCACAACTCTCTTTGGGAAGACTTCATAGTCTGCTTAGTTTTAGCTTCTTCCATCTTATAATGCACATGAACCCAACTCTGCTGCACACCAGTGCTAACTTGGACTGAACAATGTCTGTATTTTTGGTTCTGTACTCTTAACTTTCTTTTCCTATCTTGGGAAGTGAGTGTACTTAAACCCTTGTAAAGTGGACAGATTTGAACTTTTCGAATCTCTCACTGGGACATACTTTTTTCCTATCTTTGATAATTTCTGCAACTCATCTCTGAAATGTCTCCAGTATTTCAACATCCTTGTACATATGTTGCTGTTCTGAGGGGGCTGATGAAAAAGCTGCTCTGCTACCAGATGGAAGAGCCTACGGGAGAAGGTATCGGTAAGTGTTGCCCAAGTCAAAAGAATTAATGCCTCTTGGAGAGAGGAGGAGAGGTGATGTGGATCTATACTGTGATATCTGCCAATGGAATAGCAAACTAAGTGTCTGTGAAGAGCATTATTTAGGATTTATTTTCTTTTTTTACCTGTCAAAAATGAAGAAGATAGTAATCCTTATGGAAATAGTGGAGGAGATAAAAAGAATAGCAGTAAGAATGAAGATGATCAGATCTTTGCATAATATCAGATCAGAACTTGCATAATATATGCATATAGATATTTTTTCCTAAAGCATCCTTATGAGAGATGGGGTTTCTGCACAAACCTGCTTTGCAGAAAATGTTTTAGAGGCATCTTTACAGACTTTGTGAAATTTTGTGGGTGAAGACTGGGGCAGTCTCTGTGATGAGAAGACTGGAACATGAGAATGAAATGCAAAATAAGCTTGTGAGTACTTAGCAGGTATGAGGAAAGGACAAAATTACTGCAGCCCAAGGCTCTAAGAATATGGATTGAGATCTGCAAGACGCCACTTTGCATTTGTTGGTTCACCAGCTCATGAAACAACTTGTTCCTCCCCTCGCAGTGCAGCAGGTATTAACCTCTTTATGGCTTCCCAAGGCTAGGAGCTCCATCTAGCGGGAACCTGTGCTGGTCCAGCAAATAAACCTCTTCTTACAGGACAACAGATTTTGTCTTTTTGTTAGAAGTATATACACTTGCTTTTGTCTCTATCTACAGGAGAGAAGTTTAAGTCTAACCTCACAAATCAAATGGATTATGAAAGTGTTTCTATTCTATCCTTATTCCTGTTGAGCCACTGTTACTATCAATTTTTGTGGCCATCATAAAAATATAGTATCACTTTAGACAGTCCTTTCTTTTTAAGTGCTGTGCATTCACCATTGCTATACTTAGTATCTGGTGTTGTCATGTTCATATTACAGTACTCAGTGTCCTCACCAATTCCCTCAGAGTCAGCTTATGTGCCTGTAAATATCTGAACTGTGACAGAGGGGTGCAGAAGAGTCTGGTACAAGGGTAGAGCCTGTATTCCATGAAAAATCAGCACAACAGAAGACCATGATAGGAATTGAAAATTATCTATAGAAATAAACAGTTATCCTTTAAATTCCTATGCTTTATCTGTAGTAAATTTTGACATTGAACTCTCAGAGCTGCCTCCTAAAATATGTACTTTTTAACACTTTATGAGAATAATTTTGCACTGACGGATAAAATATAAATAAGTAGATGAACTGTTTCAGGCTAGAAAAGAGCTGTATGAATGTATGGAAAAGAATATGATAAAGATCCCCCAATTTTTTACTGTTTTCTCATAATGTGATGAGTAGAGCACTTTCAATGAAGGTGCCAAGTGACCTATTAAAAGTAACAAAGATGAAGTGCCTTTATACACAGTTTCTAAACAAAGTTTAGAATTATTGTTGCAAGATAATACAGAGACCAGAAACAGGTTGAAAAAAATGGGATTAAGCATACTTTTGGAGGATAAGCCTGATATGGCTGTCAAACTCAGCAGTTTAGCTGCAGCCCTGGAAATCTCCCAGCTGCTGCTAACTGGAAGCTGGTAGGACATATAAGCCTTAAGAGCAGAGGAGTGGCTGGACTGGTACAGGTCATGGGCTAACAAATCCATTATCCTGTCCCCAACAGTGTCCGAAAGCCTGCGGCTTGGGAACAATAAAAGCAAATCTATAAAATGCTTCCCTTTTAAAACTTCCCCAGCTGAGGGTATTTCTTGAATCTTCTGTGGTCTCTTTTGCAACACTTAGGACCTTTTAAGTGCTCCTGCAGACTCTGTTTGAGGCCCATCACACTTCTTGAAGCTGCAGCCTCTGAGTCGAGGAGTTTCTCGTCTCTCCATCTGCCGTGTGGTGAGCCACTTCCTTTTGTTTGTTTTGAGTGTGGCTGCTACTAAATTAATTTTTTGGCTTTTGCTCCTGTACTGGACAAGATAGGGAGCAATCAGTCTCTTTTCCATTCAGGATATTGCAAAACCACTCATTGTGAGCCCTTGCTGTCCCCACATGTGGGCGGAGAGCTGCTCCCAAGCTCTAACTCTCCTTGGTGCACAAGGGCATGATTAAATTCCAGCTGATTCAGGGGATGTTTTCTCATCTGCAACATAAGGCAGACTGCTTGGGGCTACTGTGGACCTTTTCTCTCCTCCTCTTCTTCCCTGATCCTGCTTCTGGCTGCAGGCTCCTGCCTTCTTGTATCAACATCAATACAATTCAAGAGCTGTGCCTATGATAGTATTGGGATGCTTTGAGTTGCATTACTGGCATTTTCAGCTTTGGAAGTGTGGTGCAGGGATCCCTGGGCTGGATTTTCTTAGAATGGGTTGAGACAAAACCAAATGGGCTTTAAACAAAAAAGCACAGGTTGCCCAGGGCCGTGTCTCAGATAAAAAACTCTTTAAGACTGAGAGAACTCTGCAGGTGCTTTGCCTTCTCCCACAGAGCCTGCTGAGTGTGGGTGCTGGGGAGGGGGCTGGGGGTGCACAGGCTGCCAGAAAGGCAGTGTGTCCCAATGGTTCAGAGTGTGTTCCTGGGGCCAAGTAAAATAAATCTGCCTTTGCAGTGGACTCAGACATCCCACACTTAAACAAGCAGGATGATAAAACATTTTTCTATTTTGCCATCTCTTTCCAAATTGGGTAACTGCTGCTATCAAATAAGTTGGGTTTTCACTAACCAAGAAAATCTTCTAGATCAAGAAGTTTGTTTAAGATAGGCTGGAAACCTCATCACCAATATTTGTAAAATCCTTTTCTTCTTATTATTTTTTTTTCCTTTTGCTTTGCTTCTCTGTTGCTCTTCCAGACTCTTTCTTTCAATAAACTTGCTTTATCTGAAATTTGTTTCCTTCCAGCCTTATGGGGTTGCTTTGCTGTTATGTATGCAGCATAAAAGAACGTGTTAAGGATGGGAAAGTCTATCTTTTGGTGAATTTGGTGTATCCACGTCATTGATGCTGTTGCAGCTGAGTTGGCTGTTTTGGGAATGGAGTAGTGCTATTTGAAACAGCAGCTGCTTTTGTCTGAGCCTCCAACCTTGTAAGTATGAATTGTGCCTGTGGCAGCAAAATTAATGGCTAACATAAAAGGAGAAATAGAAAGCAGGTGGCCTCTTCAAAAAACAGCCAGAGCTGCAGGACCACATTTGTACTACAGAGCACATCATCAGCCATGCATTTTCTTTACCTGAAGTATTTTTTGTAGCCCTTTTCTGTAACCTTACTCCCTACTTGACCTACAGTCCTCCCAGAGGCCCATCCATCAGCCTGGGGAACTTGATATTAAAGTATAATTAAGATGAATGTGTTCAGACCCCAGTAAAAGGGCCACGAAACCCTGCAATGTTGCACTTGTCTATTCATTTATATTTACTGTTCAGATGCTTTTATTTGTAAAAGCAATTGTGTCATGAACAGCCCCATTCTTGAGAGATTGTGGTTCCATCACGCAAGGCAATAGTTGAAGTCTGCATCTTTCTAATAACAGTGAGTGATGTCTCTTTGTTAATTCATCTCTATGTTTCACTGAACTTGATCAAATACACAAAAAATCCCTTTTTTGAGAGAGGAGTTGGAGGCACAGAGATGAGGGGGAGCTATGAATCTTCTTCCTAACATCTCCATTTTTTAAAATGGATCTGCAGTCTGATCCACTCCACCAGGGGATCATTCCCTAACAGTGGCACAGAATATGAACCTTAAATTTTAAAGAACTTTTGAAAAACTCTGTCTTTTAAAATAAGCAAAGGGAGCTACCTAGGGGTTCTTATGTGAGTAAAAGCTGATAGACTGGGCAATCCATCTGAATGGGTGATTAATTCACCTAAGTCTACATTTTGTGATACACACTGATACTACAGAACAAATTATTTGTAACATTTTGTAAGTACTAAAATTAATGTTGTATGAATTTGTCATTTCAACAGAAAAGTTATAGATTTTGTGCATTATAATTTCATCTTGTTAATGTAAAAGAAGGAATTTTGCTTTCGCTGGCCTCTTGGGAAGCAAAAAATAGTGTATCTAATTATCTGAACATTCAGGAACATAAAAGAATAGCAAGTGGTGAAATTACAAATCTGTTGGAACAACTCCATGTTTTCTGATTAAACTCTATTTCTGGTGGCTCTCAGCAATCATGTTCCTCCTATGTTCATAGTAATTGCATGTGTCAAAGCTGAGGCCTTGTGTAAACTGTACCAAATGAGTTACAATTTTAATTTAGAAGGAGATAACTGTATTTGCCCCTGCAGGCAGATTGCATCGGGTCAGAAGTTTAAAAACGAATAAGAAAGAGAGTAGGGAGGAGGCTGGAGGGTCTCCAGGTTAATAATAAGTAGAAAATCTAATAAGGCTTTCATTACAACAGTTGAATTTTAGGGGAGGGAAGGGAAGAAAAAAATGCAATTTGCAAGCATGAAGCAAAACTCTGTTACTTGCATGTTATACATGTGTATGAGTGCACATTTCTAACTGCATGTGGGTATATTTGGCATTGTTAAGAACTATTTCTGTATTTTATAGGTAAAGACTACTGTGCACTTAATACTAAACTGATGAAAACATTTTGAAAAAAAAAAATTCAAAAACTTGCAAGCTCTCAAAACCAAGTGTATTTTTACTATTTAAAAATATGCTCTCAATCTCTATAATTACATTATCTTTCAGATTACTTTTGGCCTAAGAAATACAGCAGATAGTTTTCTTAATTCTATGTGGCATTTTTAAAAGGTTAGTGTCCTCATGAAGAACAAAATGTGGTTTTTTTTTATTTAAAATCTTCTTTTTTATTTTAAATTTTAATCAAGGCTATAAGAAATGTGTTTGAATATGGCTATGAAGCTACACTAATTCTGTGTATATTTGAAAGCAATCACTTTAGCAACGATTAGATACTGTTAATAATTTTGCTTAGTACTGAGATATGAAGGTTGTTTTTGCCTAACCTTCCACACAGAAGACCAGGCAGACCCAAAGGTTGTTTGAAAAGAATGAGGTCTTACTAGTGCTTATAATTAAGGCTTAATTTAATTTGTCTACAGCCTTGCAAAACTTTCCCTTTAAGGAACCTGCTTCAAGCTGATCCTGTGTTTGTGCATGTTTGATTTTCCCCTGAAACAGTCTGGTCATTTCCCAGAGTGATCTTACGAGAAGAAGCCTGTTTTGTACCTGTTAACATTTTCTTTATAATTTCTTCATTAGGAAGCTGCACTTCCTTTGTGATTCAGTGCAGGATAGAACTGTAGAAGGGTTTGGATTAGAAGGGAATTTAAAGGTCATTTAGTTCCAACCTCCCTGCCATGGGCAGGGACACCTTCCACTGTAACAAATTGCTCAAAGATCCATCCAGCCTGACACCAAACACTTCCAGGGATGGGGCATCCACAGCTTCTCTGGACAACCTGTGCCAGAGCCTCACAACCCTCAGAGTAAAGAATTTTTTCCTAGTATCTAATCTTTAACCTTTCTGTATAAAGCCATTCCCTCTTGTTCTGTCAGTCCATGCCCTGTCTCCAGCTTTCTTACAGGCCACCTTTAGGTATTGAAAGGTTCTATAAGGTCTTGCCAAAGCCTTCCCTTTTTCAGGCTGAATAGCCCCAACTCTCTCAGCCTGAGTCCATAACAGTGGTGTTCCAGCCCTCTGCTCATCTTCGTGACCCTCCTCTGGACTCACTCCAAGAGGTCCATGCCTTTGCTCTGCTAAGGACCCCAGAGCTGGACCCAGTACTTCAGGTGGGATCCCAGGAGAGTGGAATAGGGGGGGAAATCACCTCCCTTCACCTGCCGGCCATGCTGCTTTTGATGCAGCCCAAGATATGGTTAATTTGAAGACCATGAGAGATGGGTAATCAGCTACTTCCTTTAATTACCATTTTTCAGAGGTAAACTACCCTCCCCTTTAAAATATTCTGCCTGTTTAATAACGGGGATGACAAGTTTTAGCTTTCAGCCTTGTTGTTGGTGCACTTTACGCTGCTGGTTTCAAAAACTTCTTAATACTTGTATTAGTATTTTTCCCTCATAGAGATGATTATACTGTGTTATCACCTCTCAGTCTTCTGTTTGATATGTTAAAGTGATTGAGGTCTTAAAAGTCTTTCTCTCTCTATTCTTAGAGGCATTTTTTGCAGTTTGTGAATATTTTTTGAACCTTTGAAGCATCTGCACATGCCCTACAAATGACAGTGCAATACTTTTGCTGCATTTCTTTGTCTAGAAGGAAGTGTGGTCCTTGTGATTCTTTACTATCCACTTTAAGAATATCTTATAAAATGTTTTCTGCTCTCAATTCCGTTTGAGGTCTCTTGCTCACAGGTAACATCTCCCTGGTCTTTGTCAGCACCAGCACAAGCAAGTCACCTTTTTTCTGAGGTCCAGTACTTCCATACATGCTGCAGATACATCTCATGGCTGTATTGGACCCACTGCTCTGTGACAGTGTTTGTGCATTCAGAGTTCTGAGCAGGACCATTCAGTCAAGACATGTAATGTTTTATTGAGAACCTTAGTACTGAAGACGTGTTTGGGGTTTGGTGGGTTTGTTTTTTGTGGGTTTATTTGTTTATTTTTCTTCTCCCCCCCATTAACTTGTATTAATTCTTCATTTCTTTGTTAGAGTAACCCAAACAATCTTCTGCATGTAGGAACACTACGTAAGAAGCAGAATCTGCAAGCAGTAACAGGATACAGTAACATCATTCTTCTCTCCCCAAATGAACTTCATGCATCTTCTTTTTTGGATAAGGCTGGGAACTCAAGGGGATTGCACACAGTTACTAGGACATTTCCTTTTTTAAAAAAACCCAGTTCTTCAATATAGTGAGGTCAGGTCCTTCATGTGCCGAATGTGAAACTTCAAAAAACATGTTGGAGCAGTAATTATTCCAAAATGCTAAAAAAATTCCAGAAACTAGTACATATAATTTGGATTATAGTCTTGATTAGAGTTTTCTATGATTTGAATATGTCAGCCACGATTACAAATTTGAAAAAGCCTATGGAAAATGGATAACTGAACAAATCTCCCACCAGCATATTTGCATAAATATATTGTGACATATTGACTTATCATGTCTATTTTTTGGTTTTGTGTGTCACTTTTGAGCAGAATGACCTAACAATCCATCAAGAATATCAAAGTCTATAACTTAATAGTTTGAAATTGATTGTGGTACTGATTTAATATTTGAAGAAGGAGGATAAGACAGTAAACAATGTGGGCAGACTTCAGCTCATTTTCAGAGAGAAGCTTTAATGTAGTTTTGTGCCAAAATGAGCCACAGATGTAAATGTGCTCATGCATTTTAGATAAAGGAAAGTATTATTCAAACTGAGGGGAGTAAAATCAATTATAGGTTATATGTTCCTTAGCAAATAGTTCTATCATTTCCAGTTCAGTCTCCTATAAAATAACTCCTAGGATAACTTCTCACTGGCTGAAGGCAGATGGAAATACTTTAGTCTTCTGACAAACAAAACTAGTTCACAGCAGAGTCTCCTGCAGTGTTTTGTAAAGTGTTGGGTTTTACTAAAGCAGTATTGGTTCCACAGAAAAATTTCCACCCTCCAATAAATCTGTCCTTTTTTGCTCAAAAGAAAAAATGCCTTTAACATGAGAGTCAACATGCATTTATATAATCAGACAGATTAGTGTGAAGTATTCAAAACCAGAATAATGTGACAAATTATAGCTTTGCTGATTCTCTTGGAGTTTCAAAATTACGTAATTAAATGTTTATGCTGTTCCATGTGGTCTGTTAACAAAGATATTTCCATTGGATGTTTGACATTGTGTTTTCTCAGAAATAAGGAGTTTTTTAGCATTGGGAGGCATTTATTAACAAATGTAAATAAGTGGCTGCAAAAGACCCCCTTTCAGTAGATTTTAGCTTTCATTTATGCATAGGAAAAACAATACATGGAACAGTCACATGCAAAAAACCTTCTTGTACGCAGTCAGTTACTGCTAATTTTGATATGAGTAATTCTGAAAATGAGCATTAGGTCAATATAGATGAGATGTGAATTCTGATAAAAGACGTTGGCCTTTAGTGGCCATAGTGACTTTACAAAAGTGACAGAAGTAATTGCAGATTTTCATCAGCCTTAAAAGAAAGTGGAACCTTTCTCAAAGTAATGCAGTGTGTTCCTTCTTCTTGCTTAACCCTGTGTCACTGCAGCAGCCACTGCAGCTTGCATGCTGTTAATTGCTGTTAGTGAAACATACTTGATTTCAATTGCTCCTCAGAGCCCCATTCCCTGATACCAAATGATTTGGTGCAAAGTGGAGATCTTGGGTGATTGCCATCAACGAAGAAAAAAATTATGCTGTATCTACTTTCATTGTTGCCTTAAAATATTTGTTGTTTCTTTTAACTTTGAACTTTTATTTGTTTACAGGTTTCTTTTTCTGGAAAACCACTGTAGAATTTAATTATTTGCATGAGTAAAAATAATTTAATTTTTTTTTTCCCAAAACATAATACAAAATTACATTAAAACACCCCCTATTTAAAATATGACAATATTTTTTTTTTAATGTGGGGGGTTTTTGGTTTCACTTGTTTTGTTTACTTTTTTTAAACTTTTAGAAATATATAGTTAGCTTTGTATAGTATAATTACATCTATTTCTAATGTTTTAAATCTAGCTATAGCCAGCTAAGCCTTACCAGCTAAGGATTTAAAAGGCTCATTATTCTTTCAACATGCACTTGAGTGTTGCTGTTTTGACATCATTTCATTACTGATATATCTGCCCTAAAATCTTACTAAAATCACACGTATGCTCAGTTGGAAGGGACCCATCAGGTTAATCAAATCGAACACTTAGCCCTGTGCAGGACACCCCAAGAGTCACACCATGTGCCCAACAGCAGTGTCCAAACACTTCTTGGACTCTGTCAGGCTGGTGCTGTGACCACTCCCCTGGGGAGCCCATTCCAGTGCCCAAACATCCTCTGGGTGAAGAACCTGTCCCTGATATCCAACCTACACCTCCCCTGACTCAGTTTCGTGGTGTTCCCTTGAGTCCTGTCGCTGGTCACAAGACTGAACAGATCAGCACCTGCCCTCCATTTCCCCTTGTGAGGTTGTTGGAACAGTCTCTGTCCTCTTCATACATCCTCCTTTGAGATTTGAGTCCACCAGCAAGGAAAAGTGTTGCTAATTTTAGAGCTCTTAAAAATATTGGGCCTTGAGGTTGAGAGTGATAATAAAGAAGAAAAAAGGCATCAGTGTTCACATTCTCAGCAGCAGCTTTTTTTCCTTCAGCTCATCCCTTTGGTGCATACCCAGAGCCACTCCCAAAGCTACCACCCTTCCCCTTGTTGCCTACACCATTCCTCCAGGCTGACCATGATGGTGACTGCTGAAGGAGGAAGCCAAGAAGTCTCTCCTGGCCTTCTACTTGGGAGAGCTCCAAGCAGCCACATACATGATCATGGATAAAAGATTCATACAAACCCAGAGCTGGAAAACACATTGCCAGTTCAAACATAGCCCTTTTCTTGTCCCAACCTCTGACCTAGCAATGATCCCCACTGTGTAAATGACTGCTCCTTTTCACTGCTGCTTGATCTTTGAGCTCCCTGCCCAGTTATAATCACCTGTATTTTCCTTCAGAACTGACATGGGAGTACTGAGGAACATTATCCTGACAGCTGATCCCTGAGAGAGTTTATTAGGAAAACGCTTATTATCAGGAAGTCCTCATTTGGAATTATGTTTGGACAACCATCACTTAATGACTTTACAACCAGTCTAATGTGAATAATGATTTCTGTAGTGATTTTTTACTTAAAATTATGTACATTACTAAACAGAAATCTTTTGGGACAAAGATTGTTTTTTAAGTTATACTTAACACTAGTACTAATAAAAATATAATTAAATTCAATGCAGATTGAAATTAGACAAAACCAGTGTGTTGAATGGCAGTCTAAGGCTAATTTCTCTGTCCTTTTTGTCACAAAAAGTCATCAGTCCTGGAAATCAGATTTGTTCACCCTAGAGGGAGTCACCAAGATATAAAATTTATGGGTGTGGGATTCTATCTTTTTGTAAGGAAGCCCCCACTCAAAATCACACTGCTCTATGCACAACACAAATATGATTTCATCGTGCATGCCAAAGTGAAGGCTAATCCGTTGTCATGAAAAATTTTCACAATGATGTCAAATTCTGTTCCAAAGTGGATTCAGACCACTCACTTGGATTTATCCCCAAGACCAAAATATACTGACAAGCTAGAGTAAATGTTTGTAACAGTGATATGGATGGCAAAAAAAAGGCTGCCTCCTTTTTTTCTTTTTTTTTGCCTAAGACTTTTCACATACAGATTTCAAAGAGCCTGAAGTTGAAGAAACAGCATTGTTGTGTTTTTCATAATGTGCATATCTGCATCGTCATCAAGTGATGGGAAATAAAGACAAGGTTTTATGTACACAAGAGCCTCTGTGCCGAAAAAACTAACTTTTTTTTTCAAATATAAGTTGGTCTAGTAAAGAATGATGATTATATATCTTGCCATTCTAATGTCCTTTGACCATAATAGCAACATAATGTCTGTTTGAGATAAAACATTATGTCTATAAAGAAAAGTTGTTTATCTAGACTTTGTCTTTCAGTAACTGGCATCATTGACAAATGTACTCTTTTTCAAAATACATTAGCACCAATTTTCTCATTTTTCAAGACCTTTTAATGATGTTTCTTTCTGAGAATCACTGAGCCCTACAATGGACCCTGCTTGCTCATTGCTCTTAATTTTCATTAAATAAATTATGAAAGTCCTCAGGATGTAATGCAACAGATGACAAGGCAATTAGCACAGATTGAAACGTACAATAAAAAAAGGTATTTGGAATCAACAGTCTCCTGATATAGCATACAAAGACACTTTCTCTAGAAGCTTTCAACAAAACCCCAAAATCTTTGTGCATGTCATTTATGGCACATACCTCCTCTGTGCAGAGACTATTTCATCTACATCAATGTAATCTAATATTTTCACTAATTGTCAAATGTTCAGGGTATTTCTTTCAGTCCAATGATGGGATTTCCTTCACTAACACAAATACTGCTGAGGGTTCATCTGGAGAGGGACTTGACTCAACTTACAGCAACCTTATGAGTCTTTTTCTGGTGCAGGCATTGCTCCCTTCTTAGTGGTGTTAGTGTAGACAGCCCTTGTGCATCCCTCTTGTGTGCTTGGGAATACTGCTGCTATTCCAGAATTAGTCCCATGGAATTATGGGTTCTGTGCACTACCCAGATATAGCTATAATTTTCTAAAAGTTTTCATTATATGCTTTATTCTCCCTGGGAAGATTTTGGCACTTTTTTAGCCTTCTAGAAGTGACACCTGACATTGTCTTTTGGGCTCATGGTCTCTCAGACAGCTGGAGGAGGCTGACAAAACATTTATTTTGCTCATAAATCAGTCAGCCATCTCTGTGGCTTTCTTCACTGATGTAGGTTAGACAACTAGTCTGCAAGATGATATCAAGGGGAGAGTTCTCAACCTTTTTAGATTCCTATGACAGAAAAAAGTAAGAAAAATACTCTTGTTTAAGTCTCAGCCACATTTGAGTTTAGTAATATTTTATTATTATCTCTGTTATAATGTTGAATCAGAAAAAGTATCCTGAGAAGCTGATTGTAACAGTCACAGCAAGGAAACTCTTCAGCCAGATAGCTAACTTCAATAGCACAATATTTCCCTCAGGGAATGAGTCTTTTTTACAAGATACATGAGGAGACAGGAGTAGTCTGCTGTCAAATCAATCAAAATTCTAAGTTGAGGTGAAAACTCTTGATTTCTAAATCCTGAGCCGGTGTACAGTGCCTGATAGGTAGCAATAAATAAAGATAAACACAGAAGGTTGGCTTTTTTAGTAAAGTTTGATATTTATGAATTCCTGGTTGTAATTGTCAATTTGAATGTTTGAGTATAGCAGCACAATTAAGACGTATGGGTGTACTGATGTTTCAACAGAAAGTCATCAAGGATTATGTTTAGCAGCATCCCTGCTTCTATTGCCCTTTGTTTGCCTCAGGAAATGGAATCTTATGAACAATTTTAATGAACGAACAAACAGAAAAAAAGCCAATTTAGTTCAAATGACATTTGTTTTGGGTTCAGTATTTCTGAGGTTAAGTTTTTTAGCCAGGCAGTGGTGTTTATTGCAACAAAGAATTGATTGGGTCATGTAGGGCATAGAGTACAAATAACAGTGTCATTCACCAATAGGTACCACAATTTCCTCCAACATGTACTGAACTCCTACTGGTCCTTCCAGCACCAGTGGAAGAGAAACAGGAGAGAGTATCAGAAAAGCACACTTCGTTTTCATTTCTATATCTTAAATAAGCCTTGAGGCTAAGGCTCAAATGAGTGACAGGCTGGCTTATGTTGTTTTAGTCTACAAAAGTGTTTTATCAAATCGGCAGTGCTGTGTGTCAGTTATATGTGACCTCTGCATGGAAAATGTTTACATGACATTATTAACTGTTTTGCTCCAGGGTTTCCTTATGAATCTGCTATATTCTCTGCATTAAGAGCATGGCAACCAAGCTTCCCAGATCTCCAAACAATTGTTTGAAAATACACTCTTACATACACTCAAAGTCTGATCAAGCACTTTTGTTCAGATTTTTGGGGAAAAAAGTTATTACTGAATTTTAACTTGGTATTAACTCTGTTGCTTGATTGAGTTTCAGACACTGAATACATTATGAGTTGCCAGTTCATTCCCATCTACTTAATAGTAACAAACAAAGGCAGATGATTATCCAATGCAGTGATAGAAATACATCCTTTTCCCAGATAAATTCTGTATGGTGTCTACTTTTTCAAGGAAAATAGGAATTTTCTTTTGAGTCACTTTCTATGACCCCTTCAGATCCACACATTCTGCTTCTTCTTTTACAGCACCACATACACCACCTTTTGAAGTTACATTTTTCTCTCCTTGTTTACTTTCTGTCTTGTGAGACTTGTTTTACTTGGGTAAGGTTATTTTTCCAGACCCAGAAATAACAGTTCAAGAGTGATCTGTAATCTATGCTTCCCTACCCCAGAAAAGACTTTTATTTGAAAGATATACCTCATCCTTCATATCCATAAATATACCTGTGATCCTTCATACCATGAAAGAGAAAACAAGGTGTTTCAGGTAGAGTCTTACTTCCTGAGGTGTCTTATATTTTCTTATGAAACAGACTCTGCAGCATTGTGGCTGGGTGATAGAACCAAATCTCTTCATCTAGACTGTGGTGGTTTTACTTGTGTCACTTTTTTGGTCATTAGAGTTTTTTGTCATGGTCCTGACCCACAGCTCAGTGAAGCTGTATTCCCACTGTGTGTTGCTCCCTAAGAAACTAAGTGCTCCATATGCTGGCATTTTGTGCTACTTGGTTTGCTACAGGGCACCGTTCCAGGGTTTGCTCCAGGGTTTTTTGGTGCCTCATGCAGAATATACATGTTAGAGTAGGAGCACCCCCATCTCTACCCAGCCATGTAGGCCCCTCTCCTGCCAAACATGGAGTGAGGCAATGCCTCTTTGTCAACACTTTGTCCACTCTTGCAGAAGACCAATTCTCCCCATCCATCCCCACTCATGCCCAGCCAGGAATGAAGAAGGCTTTGATGTAGCTTCTTATTCCCTGAGAACTCTGAATCATTGCAAGGACACTTGCACACAGCTACCTCATCCCTCAGGTTTTTGCTAATCAGAAAGCTTATTAAAAAGTCCCTCCCTTCCCAGACAGACCTAGATGGTCTGTGTCAGCCAGGTGGCCACCACATATAAACACACACTCAGTCTCCCAACACAGAACAAATGCCCAAACACTGCCTTAAATTCTTGCAGTTGTGAGACCACAAACTCATGCAGATAGAGCACAGATGCATGCTGAGAACTTCTATACTGCTGATGAACTTTGGTGCTTTCTTTTTGTCTTACCAAATTGAACTCAGACTTGGTAGAGATATGAAGTGGTACAAAAAGAATTTTTCCTAGTTTGCATTCCCTAGAGAAATGCAGGTTGTCAGGATAAATCAATAAATTCACATGCCAAAATGATTAGAAGCATAGTTCTGGCTTGCTGTGCACAGGTTGGAAAATGCCCAATTTACAGTTACTGTTTAGTTTTCTTTTCAGCTCTCTTGCACTTCTGACCTGTACAGTACATGACATGGAAGTCATTCAGGAGAAGTTGTACATGCTCACATATAGGAAATCTGGTTTATTTGTCTCTGGGATGACTCATCACTATTGCCTTATTTTTTGGTACAGAGTCTCTCTCACAACTCTTCTGATTTGTACATTTAAAAAAAATGGGTTATTCGTTACTTGTTAAAGCAGAACTTGTCATTACAGATATGCACACATACTAAATAACAGTGGAATTTCCTCCCAATGAATTCTTGGTTGTTGGAAGACCAATATGTCAGCTTAACCACTGGTTTACAGGCTGCAGACACGTGGATTTAAAGTCCCCATGTCAGTGGCCACGTTAAGTCAGATGGCAAGCAGTCAGCAGGCTGATATGAGCTAAAGACTTAACCTTTTAGCAGCAATAATGGTGAGTGGAAAGGCTTATCTAAGTCTGGCACTGAGCAAGAAATTGGAAGCTGAACAGGAGATACCTGCAGATAAGCCATCTGATAAATGAAATAATTTAGTGTGCTGAACATGTCCTTTAGTGGTCTTCTGAGAAGTTAGAAAAGCATCCTGATGCTATGCTTGGTGCAAAACCAAGCAACATTTTGATCTGATTGGAAAAAAATGTTTATGGCACAGAGCAGTCCCATGGGGATGTGCTTCTTCAGGAGTTTGGCACAGCCTGTGCAGGCTGGCCAGGTCTGCCAGTGAGGTCTCTTGTCCTGCTGCTGGCACCTTGGACTTTCACTGAGGCAGATTAATTTTGCTGAAGCAAGACCCTGGTGAACTCATAGGACTGCTGGAGGAGGAGGTTCAAGGATGGAAGTGTTGCTTTCAGTCCTCTCTGAATCCAGCCTTGGGAATATGTATGTTCCAGAGAAGACAGGTCTTGTTTATGAAAATGTCAGCTCACAGTAAGGTGTCACTGAGAGATAAGGACCACATTGCTTCTCAGAGCATTTGTTGTTTGGCTTGTGCAGTTATGGGGCTGTTTGGGGCAGCCTGTGCTTCCCATGGTGATTCTGTTAAACAAGGAGGGGAGATGGCTTCTGCCCCGAGGGCAGAGAGCCAGAGCAGGTGGACAGAGGGGCAGGCTGAGTCAGGAAGCAGGGTGGAGAGAGGGATCTTCCCTACAACGCTTCAGGGAACAAGAGACCTGTTTAAATATTTGTGAATTTACATCATTCACTTAATAAGATTTCTCTATCTGACACGATACTCTGCACTAATATGCTGAGTTCTAATAAATCCTGCTTTAAAAGCTGGAGGCAGATGGTATCTTCTGGTTTGCTCACTTCAGAGTTATGTGGAGCAGTTCTACCTTAAGGCTTTGGTTGATTTGGTCCCACCATCAGTACTGAGCATTGCAAAGAACCTCAGACTGCACTGCTTGAAACTGCAAAGCAGCACTGCCCATCTGGGTAGGACAGGTGAATGAAAACAGCTTGAGACCTGCAGAGAAAAGGATTTGCACATGGAAAAAGGAAAAGCTAAGTGCTTGCCCATTTCTTACATTGAAAATAGAAAGTCCCAGTCTGGCAGCACTGTCTGCAGGGTGTTTTCTAACTTTCAGAGGTTCAGGTGCCTTTCTCAGGAAGTACAAGTGTCATTGTGGCTAACGATGCAACTTCTGAGGCAAATATTAGTGCTTCCATTTCTTTAATTATCACCTCACTCTACAGCCAGTAGACAGGAAGGGCTGATGTGATCTTGTCAGCCAGCAGTGAAGAAGAATATTTTAACTGAGGTGTTCCAGCTTTGGCAGGCAAGCCAACTTCAAAAGCAAGACTGGAGATGGGTGTGAGTATAACTGCCAATAGTTTGCATCCTCCTGGATTCACACAAAAGGATGAAATATCTCCAAACAAGGACACTAACCTTGGTTTGCCAAGGAAATGAGCTGAGTTTTACAGAGTGTGTCCCTTTCTCTGCTCTAGCGACCAACACCTAAAATTCCATTCAGTGGCATTCAGTAATGCAAGCAGTCATTGTCTCTGGATACTGAGAGTTAAATACCTTCAGCAGAACACCTTGAGCAGTTTTATTTCAGGGGCATGTCTATATAGCAGAAAAAAATTGTGTCAGAGCATGGAGATGATCCATTTTCCCTCTGCTGGTTGTCACAAATCTGAGAGAAGAGCCAACTTGCCTGTAGGTCATAGGAGCTGCAAGTAGCCCTGAATGGATCTAAGGAGTAATTTTACATTATTGGTTTTGAAAATATGAATGGCTGCAATTTATTGGTTGTTTCCTACTCTTCCTTTGATGAATTTTTAGCAACAGAGGAAATTACCTTAAAACTCTATTTTTTTCCCTCTGCGTCAGGCTGACACTCAAGAAAAGTCTTTGCAAGTAGCTGCCCAGGGAAGAAAAGGGTTGTTTTGCAACCTGTTTGCAGCTGGATTTATTCAACCACAAACACCTTCTCAGCACTATTGGTAACTAAACAGCATGTTGGATAATGGTTTCTTTAAAAAATCTTAGATACATGCAAGTGTATGGTTCCTAGGGAGCTACAACTCCTTCTCAAACTGTGATTGTATAAATGGAGAGTAGATAATAACATTTATTAATGTGATTATTAAAGAACACATTTATTCTGACAGAATAATTACTCTTAAAAGACTTTAAACATCTGCTTCAGTAAGTTACAAGCCTCTCACAATCCTTATTCTGATGTCAATACCATTCCTCAACTACAAGTACTCCCATCTGCACCTAAATAAAAGAAATCTGAAATGGTAGCAGAGAAATGAATGAGAGGAAGATTTCTTTAAAATCCTTTTCTCATTCAAACCATTCAGCCTTTTGTCAATACCTACCAGAAAAATCCCCAAAGCAAGACTCATCCCCAAACACTGTTGAAGAAACAGAACTATAAATTATTGTGTTTGCTGCAGTCGAGGGAATTGCCCAACTCTGTGCTGCTTCTGCTTCATATCTTCTTCCTTTTGTCTGGAAATCCCCTCCTTGGCAATTACAGAATCACAGAATCATCAGGGTTGGAAGAAATCTTCAAGATCATCTAGTTCACCTGCCACCATAGCAGCACCATAAATTATATCCCCAAATACCACATCCAGATGCCTTTTGGATACTTGCCAAGATAGTGGACATTCTACCACCTTCCTGGGCAACCTACTCCAATGCCCTACCACTCTGTCCACAAAATGTTTTTATCAATATCTAATCTGAACCTCCACTGGTGCAACTTCAGGCCATTTTCTCTCATCCTTCCTCTTGAGACATGGCAGAAGAGCCTGGCCCCCACCTCCTTTTAGATAGTTACAGAGGGCAATGAGGTCCCCTCTGATCCTCCTTTTCTCCAGACTAAACAATCCTGGTTCCCTCAGCTCAGTTCCCTCATAAGACATGTTTTCCAGACCCTTCACCCTCCCAATTGCCTTTCTCTGAACACAGTTCAGCACCTCAGGGTCCTTTTTGAAGGGAGGGGCCAAAAATGGACACTGTACTCAAGGTGTGGCCTCATCAGTGCTGAGTACAGAGGCAAAATCTCTCCCCTGCTCCTGCTGGCCCCACTGTTCTTGATACAGGCCAGGATGTTATTGGCCTTCTTGGCCACCCATCTGGCTCACATCCAGCTGGCTGTTAACCAGCAGCCCCAAGTCCCTTTCTGCTGAGCAGTTCTCAAGCCACTCTTCCTGCAGCCTGTAGCGCTGCAAGGGCTTGTTGTGACCAAAGTGCAGGGCCTGGCATTTTGCCTTATTGAACCTCATGCCATTTTCCTCAGCCCATCCATAGCTTGTTGAGATGAGTCTGTGGAGATCTACCTTCAACACTTCAACACTTCCACACAGCTTTGTTTTGTCTGTGAACTTACTCAATTGCCCTGTCCAAATAATCCATAAAGATATTAAACAGATGTTTGCCTTAGGTGAGGCCTCCCTCATGCCATACACACAGGCTTTATGTGTACTGAAGTCCCTTTGCATCTTCTGCCCACCTTCGAATGCATTGGCTGGTTTCTGCTGAAAAGCTTGAGTATGGCCCTTGAGTAACTTCTGCAGCTTTTCCTTTGGTCCTGCAGTGCTCTTAACTTTCTTATTTTTTTACACGCATCACAGAGACATATAGAATGCTATTGCGTGTCACATGCAACCTGTCTTATTTCCAAACTTGCGATGCTCAACACGTGAATTAATTAATTAATTAAGCATTCACAGAAATGCCCATCAGGAATGGAAATGTCAGGCACAATGTAAGTGGTGACAATAATATTCTTTCAGCAATCATTTTAGTTTTCGGAACAGAAGCCTTTGACCCTTCTTATTTTTTGGTCAGTACCCCTACATCTGGTTTAGTCACAGGATCCAAAGAAAGAGATGAATATATATTCTTTAAAGACTTTTTTGTGACTTGGTTTGCTGTGCTGGGTCTTACAAGACCTGCTGTAAGAGGATAGCTGAGGGCCATGTGATGTGCCAAGTACAGAGGGAGCAAAGGGAACAGGGCGTTGGCACCTACCTGTCGGACTTTGGCAGTTCTCATCCATGTTTACATTTTTGTTGCTGTGTATGAAGAAACACCCAGTTGTTACCAGAACCAGCGAGAGAGGTTTCCTTTCCTATGAACATGAGTTGTTGTAGTTGAACCGGATTTCGTAATCTGCCAGTGTTAAAATCTACCATATTTTTCTGAATTATAGTTGACAAAGCCACAAATTAGTGACACAAACTATTTTTCCTGAAAGAACACACCTGACCAGTGTAGAGACTCATGGTACAACAGCAGAAGAAATCTCTGTTAATATATATAGCAATAATATACAAATACATGTCTGGGTTTCCTATCCTAATTCCCAAGACATACTGTACTATCAAAAATGAAGAGAGGTTGTCACCTCCAGTAACGTGCTGAACTCTACATCTGTTTTAAATAGAACATTTAGGGAAGAAAACTGCACCTGAGTTGGCTGTAAGCACTCCTTTTTCTGTTTTCTCTTTAACTTTACTACCTATTTCATCTCTGTTAAGAGCATGGGATACTCATAAACAGAAGGACCAGCCAAAATATGCAGATGGTAATTCACATTTTTAATGTTTGAAGTGTGCTGTATAGCAGTATTAGTTGTCTGACCCCCTTCTTATGAAAAAGTCCTGCATTTAGCACCTTGCCATCTTTTCGGAATTCGGTTAATACTCTTTCCCTGTGCCCAGCTGGCCTTGGTAACCTTGCCCTGTGAGATCTGCTTTGCTGGACTCTCTCTCAACACTCAGCCAAAGCTGCCTGCCAGCCCATGCTCTCCTGGTTTCACAGTCTTTTTCTTGTATAATCCCAAATCTGAGTAGGTGTATTGAGCCCTTATGAATGGATGCTGGCTTGTTTGCTCTGTCAGACACAAGCAGAGACTTATGGAAACTGTGGTTCAGACCACACCAGCCTCAAAGGTGTTGGTTTGAGTTAGGCTGCAGAATGGTTAATGGGACTGCGTGTGGTGTGGTTATACAGGGATTGGAATAGTTTTCCCTGGCCTGATGAACCTGGTGGTGCTTAAGGTGCCTGAGCATTGTGAAGTATTCCCTAGAGCTCTAGCTTGTTAAACAGGGCATCTTTTCGCTATTTCTACAGGCAAGTTAGTAGGTCAAAGATTATAATGGAACTGAAAAGTGCTGGATTACAAATCAGTTACAGGAAATGCAGAATGCAGTTGTGATTCATCATTTAAAATCTCAAGTCATAAATCAGCTCAGTGACCCTTAAATGAATGCAGTAGCAAAGAGGCGTGACTTATAAATCAGGCTTGGACTTCATACATCAGCTAGGCAGGACGTAAATCCACTGTTTGACAAGGTATGTCAACAATTCAAGACATAAATAGTATGATAAGTATTTTCTGACAAAGGTCATCTTGGCTGTAGCCAGAGCTCAGTAAGAGCAAGGAGAGGAAAGAGCAGATGGTATTCCTGCATTTGCTGTACATAAGAGACTGAGGGAAGAGCTGGTTTTGCCACCAGGAGAAGGCAGCACAGCCACCTCTGTGGGGAATGCCAGCCTTGCACAGCAGAGATGATCACACAGATCTCTTTGCTGGCCCTGATCCTGCTTGGCTGGGAGATATAAGCTGTCCATGTGCAGTGCTGATCTGAGCTAATTCGCTTCTGTGCTTGAATGTGGCTGGGGATTTCGGGTTTGTGTTTTTGCAGAGAGCTCTGCTGTTCCACATAGGTGTGCTGGCTCCCTCCCAGCCAGATGGGTATCTCTGACAGTGCTCTGTGCTGTGCTGTGTACACATGCCCTCTGCCAGCTACATATCCATTACAAGTTCTTGTGGAAATGCCAGGACAACTTAACACTCTGGGTAAATAAATCATGACCAAATGACAGAACCCAGCATGACTGAGCTGGGAAGCAGGGCTGGATCTGGGCGACTGGGCAGGATGTGGTGCCTCTGGAGTGAGGGCTAATCTCTGCTGTAACTGAGCACTGTGACTTTTTCTGTTCTCTTAGATTTATTAGGCATAAGGCTGTTTACTGCAGTCACCAAAGAAACAATTATTCACTACCATACTTAGCTGCTCTGGAGTGGCTTGCTGCATTATGAATTCACTTAAAATGTGCCTTATCCAAATGCTTTTTGAGCACTTCCAGTCATGGTGACTTAACCACTTCCCTGGGCAGCCTGCTTCAGTGCTTGATAAGTCTTTCAGTGAAGAATTTTTCCTAATATGCAATCTAAACATCCCCTGACGTAATTTGAGTTATTTTGTCTTGTCCTGTCGCTTACCTTGGAGAAGAGACCGATGTGGCCAAATGATAAGATTTTCCCTGATCTCAAACAAAGTAAGGAAACTGTCAGGGACAAGAGGGCACAGCCAGCCCTGACTGCCCCTGCTCAGCCCCCCGCAGCTCTCCCAGCCTGCTCAGGGCCCAGACTCCCCACAGCTCCCCAGAGCCCCACCCTGGCCCAGGGCAATGAATTAGAGAAAAAAAAGCATTGGTACCAATACCTGTGAACCCCCCTATAAAAGCAATAAAATGTGTTACAAACAGCGAAGATTTGTCAGAAAGAATTTGTGGCAATTTGCTAAATTTCTTCAGCAAGATGACAAATCTCTTGCACAGATGAGCAGCAGTTGGTGGCGTTGGTTGCTGCCTCATGTCACACACTGACAGCTGAGATAGGGAAGCGCATTCTGGACAAACTGCAGTTTGGAAATTCTTTGGAAAAGTATGCTCAAAGATTTTTTACAGCTGATAGCATTGTCAAAACAGACAAGGTCCACTTCATGTCTACAACTGCTTAGTTTTTTTACAAGTGACCTGGAGTGTGGGATAAAGAATATGTCTGTGGGCATGGAAGAAGGCATGAGGAGGAGAGGAATATGAAGGCAGGCACAGTTTGAAATCATAAGGGCAATGAAAAACTGAAGAAAGAAACTGGATATGATCATAGGTCTGGAAAAAGTCCTCAGTGAAGGAAACTTGAACAAAGAGGCATAGCCTGAAGTAAAGAATACAGCATTAAACTTGGCCAGCAGTGGTTAAATAAGATAAAAGTGGCTACAGGGAAGATAGCAGATGCATGGAGCACTGAGAAAGAATCCACATTCCAATTGTCCATCAATAGACTCAGCTGAGACACCAGAAGAAGCTTCTGTGCTCTAAGGATGGTGAAACTGTGGAAAAGATTCTCCCAATGTGCCAGTAAATCTCCCTCTTGGGAGGTATTTAAATTCATACTATGCAAGCTTCTATGAGGGTGACACAGGTATCCCAAATTTTGGTTTGGGAGCGGGGAGTACGCTAGAAGGCAATTTGAAAAACTTGCCAATGCTGAGTTTTATGATCTTGCCAAGCAATCTGGAATACTGTGCAACTGGCTGGTCCTCAGTATCACCTATCACACTGCCAAGCTGTCACCACAGTCTTGTCATTGTTGATTTTCTTTTTTAAGCATATGACTATGTTAATTAGTGTCAGACTAATAGTGATTCACTAATCAGTGATTCTTCTTTCACTTTACTGGGAAAATAGTATATGTTTTATTATTTTCCCATTAATGACTACTGAGGTCTAATGATAATTAGTCATTGTACAAAGCAGTCATTGCTACTGTGCATTTCACCTCTGTGAGACTGATATGTGAAAAAGGTGCTAGTGTGGTTGAAGTCTGGATCAATGCTAGCACAGGTAGCATAAAAGGAGTGTGCATGTTCCATGATGAAGTAAAACCTTTTGTTGTAGAACGACTAAAAATCTAGACTACTGTCTCATGAAAAAGGAACTGTTGTATCCATATTATACATATAAAGTACATTAGCCTAGAGCAATTATAACTTCTGTATGTATTTTTTTAGATTTCTCAAAGTATTAGGGAATGCAATGGATTAAGCCTCAAAATGCCCTTCTGAAGTGTGTGATCAAATACTCTTGTTCCTAGCTTTTCAAACATGAAAGCTTAAGGCAATATGAGACTAGCATAGACCTTGAAGTCACAGGTTCCTGATAGAGCTTTGCTCATATTATCTGTGTTCTGCTCCTTTCCTTACATTCATTATGTAGTTAGAAGAGTAAAATAAAACCAAGTAAAGGGAACACACACACACACACACACATACATACATATACACAGTTGACACTAGTCTGACTCTGCAGGACAATGAATTATCTCACAAAAAAAAAAAATAAAGATCATACTAGAAAACCCCCAAACTGGAATTTTGTTCTGTTAAAATAAATATTCTTTTGTGTTCTTAATGCTTGTGCAGTTTCTTTGTGGATGATCAGTATTAAAAAGCCAATTGCAATCGAAGGTGTGTCTAGGAGACTCTTGTACATTGGTGATATCTTCAGAAGATGCTCATAGAGCTCTAAATCCCCAGATACAAGAAGGTACAGATCAGTCACTGCAGCTATTTTCTTCCCACAGGCAGGAAGCTTTCTTTAGTCCCTTCAGTGGGGGATTGCTCTCCCAGGGGAGGTGGCAGCTCTGAGATCACAGGCACTGAGCTCTCCCAGCTGCTCTGTGCTGCCCGCTCTGTGTCCCAGCCTGCTCCTGCCATGCTGGGTGCTGCTCACAGGGGCTTACAGCTGCTTCTGCTCTCCTACTTTGTCTATACACAAATGCTTGAAACCAACACCTCACAGTTTTATGTGTTTTGTAGAACTGTGTCTTTTATCTTCTGTTTCCTGAGAGGAAGGTATGGACAATGACACCAGTAAGAAGGGAGATGGACTGACCATTGCAGAGCTAGGTTTGTAACCACAGAGATAGGATTGGTTCATCAATCCATATTTATAATACCTACCCAGAATTTTCTTGTTTGGGAGGTTTTTTTTTTGCATTCAGGACATTTCATTTTGAACTTAATCCACTTTCTGAGCATGACATATCTTAGTTACAGGTCAGGACTTGGCTTTTCTAATGTTATCATGTTAGTCAAGTGACTATTGTTGTTTAGTATCACCCAACACTTTGAGTTGTCAATGTCCTGAATATGATAACCTGCTTCCTTTTTCCTGCAACATGTCACCCATTAGCATTCCAGCTGCATTACACACTGCCTTTAGGGATACAAAGTTAGGGCACCAGGCTCCCCTAACATTGAACAAGGGGACCGTCTTGTGTCCTTGAACACTCAGGATTCAGCAAGAGGAGTTAATAGAGATGAACACTCATTTGAATAAAAGCTTTCAGCTGGTAGAATTTATAAAAAATACAGTCTCTTTAATTATCTTACTTGTCTCCTTAATTAATTTGTTATTAAAAAAACTACATACTTAATAGAAATTTTGATTACTGAAATATTATTTACTCACTGGTTACATCTTACTTCTGTATTTATTGCAAGTCTTCAGCCAGCTCCTGGTTGCTTAATGCACTGGACTTGTAACTGATTCTAAGGCTCACCTCATATTACCAAAGCCATCAGGATTTGGGTCATATAAAGGAATCCACTGGAAATAGAATAATTAGTTATTCAGTGTGGATTTATATTTGTAAAATTGTTGCTTTGAAACAACAATAAAAGATAAGAGAAACCAGAATGGAAACTATTTTCTGAAATAAAAATTCCATCCATTTGCTGAAGTGAGACTCATAGTTTTCCTTGTACCTTTTCCAGTCCAATTTTAAAAATCCCAAGGGATATTAAGTAACAAATTAGACATGAGCTTCCAATATGTTGTGCCTGTGAAAGAAAGGTCAATGTGGTTTTGGGTTGCATCCACCAGGCACCCTATCATCCTGTATTGGAGCAGGAAGCTAATAATCTTTCTTTATGTGGTTTTAGGATGCAAAACATGCTCTTGCAATGCTGTATTCAGTTATGGGCATCTTATTACCAGAAAGATATTGACAGATCATAAAAGCACCAGGGCTCAGGTCATTTTCATTTGTCACACAGTGTGACATTCCACCCTTCTCCTTCTCCCAAGAGGAAAAAAAAAGCATAACAAAATTTGACTCCAGAAATATTCTGATTTATTTATTAGTAAGTTATGGTAATAAATGCATTGTTCTGATATTATATTATGCAAGTTTAAGTGACCTGCCAGTCTTGTGAGAACAATTCTGAATCCTCACCATGTATAAAAAATGCAGAATACTATGCTTGAAGGTCCAAATGAGAAGTGTAAGATGATATTGCTATATATTTCCTGCACAGAATGGTAAAACAATTTAGGTGTCCACACAGAGATTTGAAAGCTGTTGGCATCTAGAAACCTTTCCAGGATTCCAGGAAGTCTTGGCATGCCCTTTAAAATGTGAAGAGTTTTTTTCCATTCTTATCAAAGGAATTACTATTATTTTAAAAATTTAGAAATGTGTAAGCCCTCTTAAGCTAATCACACTTGTCTCCTTTGTAGAGTATTATTAAAGTTTCTGAATTAGTAATGTATTACAATCTTTTGTGATTATATGGATACTTCAATTTTGTTTCATAACTCAATGCCTAAAGAAAGCATTTCTCATTTTTCAAATTATAGAGCAGATAGTTCAGTAGGAGTTTTCTCATTAATTTTCTTTGAAAAGCTTATGCAATTCTTTGGAGTTTCTTCAGCTTCCCACTGAAGGAGGAACAGATTTCCAAAAGCAGCACAATTTTTTGGGCTTTATTCTGGATTTGAAAATATTCTTTTTGAATCTCTGATGCATGGGGCTTCAGATATGCTTTCAACTATGCCATAAGAAAAATTAATACATTAAATATTTATTCATGTCTCAACGGAGACTGTCGCCTGGAAAAGGACACAATCCTGGCCAGAGTGGGGATTCCTTTGGCACTATTCCTGTCACACCACAGGCAGCTGGAGCCTGGGGGCAGCAGCCACCAATGCTGCTGGGCTCAGGCAGCCCCTTACCCTTGTAAATAAATCTAGGGCTTTATAAATAAACATGCCTCAAGTTGCTTGTGATCTGTATTTGAAGATTGACTCGTATAACATCCCCTGTTGCATATAACATGCAATACCTGAGGTAAGGCATGATCTATAAGTAGATTATGATATCCATCCCTACATAGTAATATGTACTGTACAGCACAGAGCTATATGCACATGTACAGTGTATAAGATGGATAGGAGTATGTTTTGTGGAAAAGCCACTGAGGAAATGAAAACCTGTGACTCCTGTAGTGTGGCTCAGGCCTGGCAAACATCACAGTTTCCTTAGTTGGTAAAATATCTGGATTTCTGAGTGACTGGGATTACGTTGCCTGGCTCTGGAGCTGTCTGAAGAGATCACTGCAGCAATTCTTGCTCTTCGATGAAAATACAAAGTTATAAAAGTAGAGTCCTGAAATACAGATGCACAAGGCCTGGAAACATTGTGGAAAGGCAGAAAGTGCACTTTGGGTCCTCTTTTCTGGGATGAAATTCTTCCATACATCTCAAAAGCAACCATTCCATTTACAAAATTGGTAGTTTTAGTAATTATAATAATTGTCAGGACTTTGGAAAATTGCTCAAAGCCTAACCTGACATTTTCATGCTATTTTTCAGTCACATCCACTACCTCAGGGACACTCATTTTAGATTATATGATTCTGTTTACTGTGAGGGTGGTAAGCCATTGGAACAGGTTGTCCAGAGGACCTGTGGATGCCCCAAACCTGGAAGCATTCAAGGCCATGGTGCATGGGAATTGGAGCAAACTGGTCTAGTGAAAGGTGTCCAAGCTCATGGTGCGAGGGTTGGAACCCCTAGATGATCTTTGAGGTTCCTCCCAACTCAAGCCATTCTATGATCCTATCCTGAGTTCACTCTTCCTCAGAAATAGTGCAGCACCACATTTGTGCTCATTTCTACTTAAAACCTCACAGATTTCAGTTTCTGCAATCTGGACATTTTGTTAAAGTCTGAATGGACTTGTAAAGGAAAAAAAAATCAGAAACATCTGCTGGGCTTTAATTTTTGTTCTATATAGACACTTGTTCTGGTTTCAAAGACAATGTGTTTGGTTTCAAGGGTAGCCAAAGGATATTCAAAATCTTTAAACTTCTTGACTACAGTAATCAGCCTGGTGGACAAGGAAGTAAAAGAGGAGAAGAGAAAAAAATAGGAAGCTGTCTCCCCCATAGGTTTTTCCTCTGAGGACAAAAAGCCAAAGATGTGATTATTGATTGTTTTGAGTAGATGACTCCCAAAGCACAAGGGTGCCTGCAATACTGGATACATACCTCAGACTGGTGTCTCAAACAGAGACACTGTCATATCATAAGCCCATCCTACAAAATACATCACAGAGAACACTAAATACAAATAAGGAATAATCAGTATAATACAGATAAAATGCTGTGGGTATGAGAGCAAGTAAGTCCAAATTGTAAATAGCAGCTGTTCAACCAATAGTGTGAATATTTATAACAACTTTCTTTTAACACACTCTGGTTGGATCTGTCCTTATCTCAACCCTTCAGGTCCCACATTGGATGCCAAAAAGAACTGTCATGGTTTTAAACCAACTGGAGACAAACCACCATACAGCCACTGGCTTAACCCACCCTTTCTTCCCCCCAACCCCGGTGGCATGGGGAGGAAAATTGAAGTAAAACTTATATGTTGAGATAAGAACAGTTTAATAATTGAAAATAAAGTAAATTGGGTCAGTTCAGGTCATCTATCTCAGCAATGTTCCCTCACAGTTAGGGTTGGTTTTTTTTGTTTTGTTTTTTATTTGCCACCTCACTGGCATGAGACAAGGAAAAAAAGTCCTTGACTCAGGACAAACATGATTTAGCAAAAAACCAAAACATCAGTGTTCTTGGGATTTCCTGATTAGGACGCTCCCAAGAGTCCTTTTTCACAGCCTGATGATCGAAGAAAGAGTCGGAGTTCCTTGGCTTTGGTTCTCAAGGTTGTTTATTATTTCTTATCTATAACATGTTNACGCCCAGATTCCTTCATCTTGACCCCCCTGTACCCTTATCATAAAAATCTTAACATTCTATTTTTCCACTCAGTAATAAGCTAATCATTCTACTCTACTTTCCCTGGTTTGTAACTCTTCACATAAAGTTGGCAACTTTTCCATGGCTCAGGATCGAAGGCAAAAGGGTCTTGGGCTCCGTGCCAAACCCTCTGAGCCCTCTGCCCGGGGCTCAGCCCATCCAAAGCAACAAGAGAGATGTCCTGGGTTCCCACACAGTGTGTTATCAACACCATTCTCATTCCAAACCCCCAAAACAGGACTGTAACAGCTACTGAGAAGAAATTAAATCTACCCTAGCTGAAATCAGGAAACTTCAAAGTGCCATAAAACTGGGAAATTCCCGTTGTCACTGGTGTATGTATGTCCCACGGTACTGGTAGCTCAGGCACGGCGGTGCCAGCAGCCTCTCCCTGTCTGACAACATGGTTCCAGTCACTTGGTGCCAGGCAAGGACGCTGTTGAATCTTTCTTGAACCATGTCCTGCTTAGCCATGCACAAATCTCAGTGGCCTTCTCTTCTTCAGACTTTTCTACCCCCATTTCTCAGCACTGTGAAAAATGAGACTCTGTCCTGCTGTGGAAGTGTCTTGGGAGCAGAAATTCTACAGCTCTCTGTTTATTGCAAAGGCAACGCTAGTAAACGAGGATATGAATCGCTTCTGAAATGCGACCCTGCTCGGCAAACTTCGGCTTCCCTTTCCTTGTCTGTCCCTCGGAAGCCTGCGGAAGGCTGCACTGCTGCTGGCCAACAAATGGTGGAGCTCTTGCTTTGAGAAATGGGGATGGTGATTTCACTGCTCCCAACCTGATGCAGAGCGAGGAGCTGGCAAGACACGTATCTGTGTTAAACTGCAGGACTGCTGAAGGACCAGCTTCCTCTGTTAGACGGATGCCAGTGGAGCATAGAAATGCATTATAGCTAAAAAGACTAATTTTTTTTTCTTTTTTTAAGAGCAGCTACCTTGGAGATGGTGGCTAAAGGATGCTCCAGATTCAACAATATTCATTTTCTGAAAGAGGTATAAACTAAGAATTAAACGTAGCTCATTTGACTTTTTTAGTTTAAGAATTCTCTTTATGTGTAGCAGTTAAAGTTTTAATTTTTTAAAGACAAAAAAGTCTGTTTTATATTCTAGTATTAGTTCCTAGAAGGTAAAGAAAAAATAGACTTTAGATTTTTTAATGTACTTTTTGTAATACTTTCAACACAACAATTCAGATCACTCACTAGAACTTTACAAAACTATGCCAGAAAAAAAATTGTACTGGCTTTCATAGGAATCTTCCATCATTCCAACCAGACTTTTTAGGTTTCCTAGAATTACTTTTTGTACAAATCTTTATCTGGATACTTTTCATAGATATGTTCCTAAGAAAGATCATATTGGGGTTTTTTTGAGTTTTTTTTTGTTTTTGTTTTGTTTTGTTTTGTTTTTGTTTTTGTTTTTGTTTTTCATTTCAAATGGCATACAATCACCAGACTAAAAGAGTTTAAAAAAAATTTGTCCCACACAGACAAGTGTTTCAGAACATAGGCAATAAAGTTTTATGTGACTGCTAGACATTTTTTTTAATCTTTAAACGTAATGTTGCTAATGCATATATTTGTGGGAAATATATGTGTGTGCTCAGCTTTACATATATATCCAGTTACATCTTCCTGGAGTAGGAAAATATCCCAGATCAGCCTTTACCCCCTGTCATTGCAATACATACGTAAAAGCACCAGCCTGTGTTACACTGTCAGTGCCACAACCCAAGTACTGGCTTGTTCTACCCCAGTTACTGACAGTCCTATAGATTTGGGGCCAAAATATCCTTCATATGCCTGTAAGTGATGCTTGGGATATAAAACCACCATGTAACAATTAGGAAGACACTAATTACGTGGCAGATTATCTAGAATATCCTGGCCTTTGTGTTGCATAATGTGCTTGATAAATTGACTGCAAACTGTTCTGCAGAGCAGAAACCCAAAACAAAATAGAAACTGCACACACCCTCAAATCCAGCCTTCCATCTTACAAGAAAACTCCAAACAACATAAAGTATTTCAGAGCAATTTGGTTTAAAGCAGCTATACAGAAGTAGCTGGACAGCCAGGAAAGCTTTCCCCCTCCATTTCTTCCTCTGCCATTCTGTTTTTCTTCAGGACAGAGTGACTACTTCTTGTCAAATAATGCTTTCCTCCATTATTTCTCATCAAGAGCAATGGAAGGGGTGTTAGCATTGTGTCTTCTCAGACCCTAAAGGATCTACCAATACAGCTTGCTGAAAAGCCATTATATTTGAAGGAGCATTTAATTTGTGCTTTAGTCTTACTGCAGGCCGTAAACACAGGTGGGGATTTTTTAAGGGCTCATTTTTAAAGGGGCTTCAGGGTTCACAGCACTGCAGTCTTTGCCAGTCAGATAACAGTTTGCACACAGTGCATACCCCTGGAAGTGACTACCTGGGTGATTTAGCCTGAGTGCTGTCCTGAAGGTGACTGGAATAGATTTACTTGTTTGGGCCTGTCATTGACTTGCCACAAAACAGTTTTTATCAATCAATGCACTTTAATTGTTACTTTTGCAACTGTTTCCTGAAGCAAAGGGGAAAAAAACATTCTATAATGTCACCAGAGGATTTAAAAAAAAATTATCTGACATTGCCAGCAAGCTGGGTGGGCAAATGTAGAACTTGAAAATTACTGCTGAATCTTCTCTAAAATAACTGGGCAGATTCTGAATGATACTACTGCTCTTAAACTGAATTTGTGACAAAGATTTTAAATCGTATCTCATACGCGAAAGCAGCTTGGAAAGCATTTAAACTTCCCTTTTGCTAAACCCCCCCATATTTGCAAACCTAATGCTACAGGAGAATTCCCCAGTAGCAATTGCAGGCTGGTCTTAGAAGCAGCAGATGTTGTGTTGGAGGAGGACTTGCTCTCAAGGGCTCTCCAAATTTCAGATGCTCCAAAATTTCTAATTTTTCAAAATTTACTACTGGAGCAGACTGCACTATGGTTTTAATAACTTCTTTTGATAAGATAGTGTACTGTAGTGATAAAATGCCTCAATTACATTTCTTATCTTTTATAAAAAATGACTGAAATGTAATTCAATATTATAACTGGAAGGTGCTTAGTTGGAAGTGGATTTGGGATGTTCATTAGAGTCAGTGGCTTGGAAGGAGGCATTTAGATCCATTCCATCAGTTTCCATCTCTGCTAATGTCAGAGAAAACCAGTCTAAATAGCTGTCTAGAAAGATTTTCCCCCTCTGTTGCTGTGCTTTAAATTAGGTGATTATGAAGTTTTCAATGCAGCTAAGTGCAATTTATATTAAACTGAAGTGTATCTTATTATTTCTGAGACTGTGTTGAGCTTTTGATTTCAGGTTGATGAATTATTTTAACAGTATTCTGCATATTAACTCACTTCCTACGATGGATGCAAATGATTGAGAGGTGGGACACAGCTGGTTAACTTGCCTACTGCGAGTTAACTGATACTGCAGTGTTACAAAGCAGAACAAGTAGATGTGAAAGCTGTTCAACTTTTGCCAGCCCAATATCTCTGCAAATATCTTCATGTATTTTTCACGTAGGAGTTCTCAGCCAGATCCATCTGCTGACAGCTGCTGGCCAGCACCAAAACATTTCTAGGCTATTAGGGTCCACAGAAGCTTGAGACCAACAGCTACCTTGAGTTGTTCAGTTCTCCTTAACAGCAGGCACTATTTCCATTTAAATTTCTATTAAGCTTTAATTTCTATGGTTATTTTAGATTTCAGGGTAATTTTCCCTTCCTGCAATGTTGGTTTTGCAGACTCCATCCGTGTCTGTTCTGTCACAATAGATGCCTGCTGCTACTAAGCTAACTAGTTTGAAGCTGGCTTAGGTTTCTTTCCACCACAGGGCACTCCCTGGCTGTCACATTCATACTGACTGCAATATAGATGTACTGATAGCTATAGACAAGCTGGCACCATGCTATTCTTATGAGTACCAGCTATACCCACTGCTAGTTAAACCAGACAAAATTTCTCTTCCATTTGCCTACAGAAAGATTCATTTGTGCTCTCCTTTCACATCTCCCCTGGGATAGTGCTGTTGGATCTCTTTATCTTCCCTTAAAATTTCTCTTTATTTGCTTTTACAGACACTTAACTTTTTTTCCCCCTGTAACACTTAGGAGGAGAAAAGTAAAGCTTAAGCAAAAGCTCATTCAAGGATGTTGATTTTGAAATCATCTACTTCTTGAGGGGATACCCTAGGCAAATTCCAGGAAAGTTAACCTGTCAAACCTCATTAGCTCTGCTTTTTCAACCCCTGATACATCTTCCTCTAGTCTCTTCAACATTTATTAACATAATTCTCTTCATAATTTTTTTTCCTAAATAAAATATGTAGGGCTTGATCTTACACTGAAGCAAAGTGGGTAGCATGCTCCAGCTGAAAATGGAGCCCAATGCACTGCCAAAGAAGAGATTAGTTGGCAAAGATTTCTACATGTAATATCAACATTGCAAAAACTCCTACATGCAGTATCAGCTCTAAGGAGACCTAAGCTACCTTTGTACATATATCTAGTCTGTTTGCTGTTTATGCTGGGAAAATGTTACTGTAAATTAAGGCCCTCAAAACCAGAGAATATCAAAATGTTCATCATGGGCTGTATAAACTTTGTCACTGCATTGCTAAAGATATTGTTATTGTACAGACTATATTTCAGAAACAAAACTGTGTAAATAATATTTCCTATTTTCACACTCAGCTACACTGCATCTTTGTAACCAACATCCCAGAACACTGCTTCTTACTTGTTTCTCATAAGGTCTCCTGCAAATAAATATTCACAGATAGTGAAAATAAAAAACAAGGAATTTGTCCATTCAAGTAAAGAATGTTACAAAACCTCATGAATGTTTTCATTCCCAAGATGAACAAAAAATTTTTGACTGATGCTCATGGGCTCTCCTTGTAAAGTGAATCTCAGAAATCCTTTACTCTTCACTGAGGTCTATTGAACAATGAGTGAACTTTACAGAATTTATCTTTATTTAACTGATCTGTTGTAAAGACTAAAACATAAGTTTTCTACATATTGAACTTCTGGTTAATTATTTTTTACATGCATTAGCGCTAGTTAAATTAATCCACATTAAGTGACAGTGATGTTAATGCTGTCCTGATTTAGTGGCAGTTATTATCATTCAGTATGTCTAGGTAGTGTTCCTAGGAGAAATCCTAGGACAACATATGCTTGCAACAGCAATGGGCAGTTAAATACATTGTACTACAATTATATTTTATATATGTGTGGAGAACTTTTCATCAAAACACAGCATTATGATTGAATACTGAATCATGTTCCTGCCAACAAGTGATGCATCAAATCAGTATGATTACAGTCAGGATTGAATCAGGAAATGAACTGTCAGAATCAATTGATGGTTATCCTGCTTTTGGAAATTTGTAGTTGCATCAGTCAGAAATGGACTTGAAAGTGTGGTCCAATAAAGGTGAATCATTTTCAGAAGATAAAAAAATCACAGATCTGAAACTAAACACAATCTCAGAAATATTGTATGATTTACTTTAATATAAGCTGTTCTAAAATGCATTTTTAGATTAATAAATCCATCATGTAAATCACCAGCATAGAAATGGGAAAAGAAACACAGCAGAAAATTAATAGATCTTGCTTCTCAAATCATCACAAATGGAGATGTGTTCCATGCTTCTTCCCAATGCTCCCAAATCCTGTTAAGGTCTCAATACTCAGGTACTTGCCAGAAATCTATGTAATAGATTCTGCTTTAATAAGTATTAGAACATTGCCAGGAAATGTTGGAAAGCTTCAATGATTCAAGGCATTATACATTTTTTACACAAGGAGGGAAATTAAGTTTAAACACCAACCATAGGGAGACCTCCTCTCTACTCCTTTGTTACAGCAGAGCAGGAATACAAGGATGAGAAAGAGCTTCCAGTGTGTCTTTGCAGCAGCAATCTCTGGCTCCAGTCTTTGTTTCAGTCAACGTTGTAGGTTTCTGAAGTGCAGAAAATTTCAAGCAGGCCCTTCCAGACCCTAGAAAGGGCTGCCTCTGGGACATGCCTCACTGGCATCGTGCTTCCCTCACCAGCCTCTCAGCCCCTGCTGTGCTGGCTCCTGTGCCAGTCCTACCCCTCTTCTCTCTGTCACATCCCACTGCAGGAGAGTTTCTCCCCCTGGAAAATGCTCTAGTGCAAGGGCAAGTGGGACTCTGTTCTTGTAAATAAACAAAATTTAAAAACTGAGAACAAGAAAGCTAAGCAGATACTGTCCTTCAAGTTGGGTAACGCCTTTCTTTTGGGAGTATGACTGGTAGGGGAGATACTGCTGCATCCCCTTCCATCCAGAAGCTCAGGGGAGCCCTCATTTGCCCTTCTCCCTCTTCTATGAATTTAGTTTCATAATTCTATGACTTTTTCAGGACTTAACTGAGCCAGGAGACATATGGCTCTGAAAAGGAATGATGTGGCATTCATGTATAAAAGTGAGTACTGGGTTCTAGTTTGTGCCATAATAACTGAATAATCTACATCTACCTTGCATAAGTGGCATGTATAAACTCTGGAGCAAGGAATGGAAGCTCTCTCCTCTTCCCCATATGTGACCCTATGACAAGTGGGCTACATCACTCCATTTTCCTTCTCTCTGTTCTGTCTGAAGCAGGTGTGTTCCCCCTGTCACATAACACAGAGACCTGTGGGTGTGCTGCTCGTCTCAGAGTCATGAGATGTGGAGCTGAAAGGTTTTAGGGAGCAGAAGGAGCTTATTTCATTACAAATCACTGAGCTGTCCTGCAAGAAAGAGGCTGCTACTGCATAGCTTGGCAGAAACCCTTATTGCTTCTTCACCTTGGCTGCTGAAAGTTGTTCAAGAGAAAGCCAGAAGAAAGGGAGCCTCAAAGAAAGAGCTTGATGGGACAGCTGAATGTCTTAGGGAAGCCACATGGTGAAGGAAGGGCATATTCTCAGAACCTGGCCCCAGCAGGGGCACTTTTGGCAATCCAAGGTCTGCTGAGCAGCCACAAGCTTGATGAGGAGACAGCTCCAGGGACTAGGAGAATGATAGAGCCTGCTGTGGACCTGCAAACATGGAAGCTGCCCTGTATCACTGACCACCTGGATGGTATTTGGATGTAATGGTCCTGTGTTGATCTGAGTACCTTCAAAAACCAGTGATTTTTGAATCACCAAAGAACCAAAGTGCAAGCATGGTCCCAGGGGGAAAAAAATCACTACTTTTTGCACCAGACTAGGATTGAATTGATCTCCTAACTATAATTCCTCTGCATGCCAGCAGTGTGCCTAGACCTTCATCCCATATATCTGTAGAGCACAGTCATCCACTCCCATTGGTGCTGGAACATCGTTTCTCCCAGAAGGTAAAGTTGAGTGGCAGGAAGGAATTTCATGCCCTAGCAGTTAGGACATCGGGCTGGAAGCAGGAAGTCCTGGAATTTGCCAGTCCTGGAATTTTGCTTTGATAGTGTTTGTGTTTTATGATAGACACCTGTTGGATAAAAAAGAAATGATTGCACAGTGTGTTGGAAGAAAGAGATCTATACCAAGCAGCATGACATTGCTGAAAATTTATGAGTGAAAGAGGAAGGCAATAGAGGTAGCAAGTGTTCAACACCTAATTTGAACTTTTCAGTACTAACATCATGAATCTGCCACTTTTGGCTTCGTTAAGCTATGTTACACAGTTTACCTCCCACAGACCTTAGAATATCAGAAAAAATCAGCAAAACTAATGTGTGGATGTCAAAGACTGTCCATTGGGACCAATATAACAACTGTCAGGAAAGGGATTGAGGACTACTGTGCTTGAAGAGTATTGCCTCTCCCACTGCAAATAGAATCAGGTTACTTACAAAACATGGGAAAATCCAATGCAAAAATTAAATATTGGTGGAAATATTTACTTTCCCAGATTCGAGTCATGACTGAGATGTTTGTGTATAGGGGGAAACATCTGTAAATAGACATTTCAAAATGAACATTGCAATAGGATTCACTGATCATCACAGGAGATAGATCCTAGCCTTAAGTGTATTAGGAATGTGGGGCCTTTTTGCACATTTTCCTATATCCTCATAGTATAAAATGTTTACATGACCCAACCTAGTTAGACTAATCTATTTTTTCTTCAAAAGCAACATCTTAATATTTTGTTTCCAAATCTTGATTTAGATGACCGGCTGAATAATCTGATACTCAAACTCACTCTCTTGGAAGCTCACTTACTACTATGATGAAAAAATATGTGTTGGGCTAAGTTCTTCAGTTCTCCAATTCTATGATTGCTTTACGTGTAACTGGTGAAATGGGACCAATTTCTCACGAAGATTATTAGTGAAGTTATAGGAGGAAAAATTAGGACCAAAGCAGAAAAAAGCATTTGCAAATCACACCAAGAACAGCAATTTTGCAAAGAGCTCTACTGACTGCAAGCAGTCATGCTGACTCCAGCTGAACTCCTAACAGTGTTCCAAGGTAACCATGTGCCCAAGGCATTGCTGGACCTAAGTGTTGATCAATAACTCATCATTCAGCACAACTACCATAACATGACAAGCCTGAAGGAAAAAGCACAACTTAAAAAGGAGAAACTTTAGAAGAGAAACGTTTATTTCTTTCAGTGTTAAATTGTTCAGAAGTAATTAAAAGGTGCAGGTGTTCTGTTTAGATTTAGAACTAGAAGCGTCCACCTCAACAGAGGATGCAAATACAGTTGTCTCAATTGTTCAAAATGAACAATGTTGAACTCTCAACCAAAACCCCTCAAATACATTATTATTTGGTATTATAAAAGGTGTGTGTGTGTGTATATGTGTATATGAAAGAGTTGGGATTTTATTGATATGGTGTTTGACCACTGAGTGTGGCAAGCCAACCACCCTCCTTTAATCCACAACACAGAAGACAAGAATAAACACTGTTTTCATTAACAAGTGACTGGGGACTCATTGCTTTAAAGCATGACCAAATTACCACATTAGCCAAATATCCATAAACATATCCATAAATATTAATGTCTGCACTTAGCTTTAAGCAGATGAAAGAAAACTGGAATTAACTGAGCTCAGAGTGAAAAAAAGGTAGGGGATTAAAATCACGTTACCTGTTTGGGCTGAATAGCAGATTCTGTATCACCAGAAATGTGAGTGGTGTGCACAAGTAAGCAAGCTGTGGGACTCCCAAATTGCTTGGTGTTGCTTGGAGTACTACCAAGATTTATAAGTGAGACATCCTCTGCTCATTTCATGTGCTAGCCTGACTCATATAAACTAAGAAATCTGGACTGGGACATATCCCTGTGAAGAGAGGCTTGAACCTGGCTTCCACTGATTGAGGAAGATAATTTAACCAGAAGTATACTGGAATAGACAAAGGGAGGGGAAATGGAGCAGAGAAGAAGGAGATACTGCAATATTAGCTCTGCCACTTCTTTGCTGGGAAAGAAAAGACTACACCATCCTCAATGCTTGAAAGAGAGCCTCAGTGCCTAATTCCAGGAGAAAGATCTTGATTATGAACACCAACTGGAGATAAACATCAAGAATCCTGTGAGGAATAGAACTTAACCTACAGCCTTCCTACCAGCATTGCCTCCCTCAGCAGCTCTAGCTTCTTGTCTGGCTTGCTGGTTTCTGCAAATCCCATTCCCAGACTCTTTAGTTTGACTGTGTTTTCTGCAAAGAACCTGCTTCTGCCTTGTTCACAGCTGAGAGCTTCACTAGGCAAAAACTGCCTGGAAGCTAAATCCTGCAGCACTCAGCATCCAAGGACCTCTGTGAATCAAGCCACAATGTATTGTTTTCAAATAGAAAATCTGAAGATACACTCCTTTGTACACATTGAATATTAATCTGATTTCTGAAATTGAAAATGCACAGTCTTTTCCTTTCAGATGAAATATCTGCTCATGAAATACTACTTTTTCTGAATAAATGAACTGACACCTTCGCTTCCACACCAAGTTTGTGGGAGTAAGGAGATTGTTTTTTTTAAATTTCTGTGACTCATTGATCTACTTGTTTACAAAGTAGATACTAAATTTCAAGTGAAAATATCTAGTGAAAAAAAAACCAAACAGATACTTACTAATAATC